>CALSFV010000079.1:345000-447408 GCA_943737045.1 Parapristionchus giblindavisi | reverse complement strand
GGAGAGGCCACGAGAGAAATGAGAAATGGGAAACCTTTGTCTGTTCACTGCTTCGTCATCATTATTTCTCTTCATTTTTTGCCTGCTCGGCTTATCTTTCGTCTCGCTTTAGGTTCATTGAACGGACGCCTCATAGAAAAGTCTTTCCAAAATGGTATAAGAGTACACATGCAATTTATTAATGTTTATTTATTTATTTATTTATGATCATGTGGTAAACAATTCCTCGCTCAATCAAAAAAATACAATTAACAATATGGGAAACGTTGAAATGACTCGCCAATGTCAGAAAGATTGTCATGTCATGTCAGATGATGTCAGAGATGCCAGAGAGAAATAAATATGTCACATTGTCAGAAATGCTGGACAGACGATTCGCATGTACAGACCCTTCACCTTCCCCAATCTCTTGATTCAGTATGTTCATTCCTTGCGTAGGCACTAGGTCGGATGATAACCGATGAATAAGAACCGACTGAATGAAAACTATTTGCATATGAGAGATAAGAGCTAATGAATAGACAAATTATGCAAATGGTTTTTATCCTGTCGGTTATTATTCACCGGTTATCATTCGACCTAGTGCCCTTGCATACTCAGGTAAAACCGCACATACATTTTACAGCTAGGAAAAATACAGGCGACAGCTACAATACATGCATGTGAACTGTCAAAATACATACATTTTACAGTTAGCGATATGTATGTTTTCTGGCTGTTTTCTACCTTTTTCATAGCTTTTAGCTGTTTCTTGCCTTTTCTTTGACTGTAACATACATTTTTTCTAGCATTTTTAAAACAATTTGCTGCCTTTTCTCTAGCAGTTATTAGGCTGTTTTCTACCCTTTCTTTTACTACTTGTTCTGTACTCAGGAATACTGTCAGCGAATAAACAACGATTTATTGACGTAAATATACATGAAATTTTAAATAAAAATCAAATGTGAACCAGCCAAGGAACAACAACAAACTATGGAACGATCATAGCAATAAATATCTAGCGATACAAATAAAAAACATTAGCAATTCTCCTTCAATTTCTTCATTCCTTAATTCTTCATCCTTTGCACGTAATCGACCTCTCATCGCCTACAGTATACTTCATTCATTCTTTCTACTTAGCCAATCAATCAATAAAGTACCTTTCTATAATGTTGATGATCAGTAATTGTCTCATCCTCATTTTCCAATTGAATATGCTTTAATCTCTTTCTTTCCTCTCTTTCAAATGCCAGTTTTCCTTCAAGGTTCTTTATTATATCATCTGTTGATGTAGATTCCCTTCTTAATCTGAATTAATCAATCAATAATCCCTCATATCTACAGTACAACTTACAAGTTTGGCTTCAATCGATAATACTTCTCTTTAAATAATCTTCTCTTTTAATACCGTAATCCTCTCAGCTCCTTCTCTCATTACTCTAGCTGCCATATCTTGTGCATTTCGAAATGGTTCCTAAAAAGAAATAGATAAATTCTGATTAGAAAAAAACAAATTTGTAATCAATCAATCAACCAATACCTCTAGTATTGCAGTTCTTTCATGTTCATGTTCATCTAATTCTCTTCTCTACATATTTCTCAATATTTCATTCTATCTTGAGTATTTCTCAATTGAGTCATCAATGCATTACTCTACAACAAGTATAGTATATTCATCTCTTCTCAATCTAATCAATAATCTAGTCTATCATCGTTATATCTATCTCATTTTCCTTATGTGAGATCATACAGGGAAGCATTGCCGCTAGCGCTATAGCGGGAAGAACCCACCCGGTTTTGGCACCTGACCAACTCGATCTAGGAAAACATTCGCTGCAAATGAAAATGAATTAGCCAAAATTCACTCAAACATGAAATTTTTGCATCCCACCCACCCGATTTTAATTTCCAGCGGCAAAGGTTGCCCAGGTATCGGTGAGATACTAATTATCTTCTAAATGTAATATTCTCGTAGAACAGATACTCATCCTACTGCTTGAGACAATTCAACTACGGTTTAATTTGAAACAATATTTTTGCTAATCGATAAATCAATCAAAACCAACTTGATTCGGATCTGCTCAATTCACTTTATCATCTCTATTACTTCATCATCTTCTTCATTCATTCCATTCTTCTTCATCCTCAATTCATATTCACTATACATCTTCTCTTGATTCAATTATACTAATCGATCACCTGTAATCAGACAACTATTTTATGGTATAACTGAGCATCCTACGTATAACATAACTAATTTATATTTACCAATATCCAATTCTATCAATACATTTGCATGTTAATAATCATCCATAGGCGGGCGCGTGAAAGTGATTTTTTTGCTTACAGCCTTGCTTTCCCATCGGGGCTTGGCCAATCGCCTTGCCTCGCAAATAAATTGGAAAATTTTCCGCATACTCATGCGCACAGCCATACATGGGCGGCCATTGCCGCTGGAAAGTAAAATCGGTGGGTCGGAGCAAAATATGGGGCATGTAAATATAATAATTTCACTTCGCGGATAATTTTTGAGCGATTTTGGGGAAAATCAGGTGCGTCTTGCCGCTAGCGACAATGCCGCCCATGTATGCGCACAGCCTTCCCTCCTTTCTCCCAGTATTAATAGATAATTTATAAAATGAAACTAGATTATCAATTGATAATAAAATGCGAGTGCGCAGCCACTTACTTGTTCTTTCAATTCTCTATTTTACGATAGTGAGCGAGATACGATGGCTCAATCATTCTGTAGTCCTTTGATTATCAATTGGATCGATTCAACTGAATGTTCATAGTTGAGTATTGGATACTACGGCAGAAGTCCAGACTGGGAGTGAGTATAAATGAGGTACGAGATTGTTCTTCATCTTCTTCTTTTCTTTTCTTAGCCATGTGTATCTTCCTCCTCCTCAGGAGCACTGAAATCGCCAGGGTCGATGTTGCATAAGAAAGTGTAGACAAGAATTAATCTTGTTCTGTGAGAAGTTTCAGAGTTTCAGAAATTAGAAGAAGATCAGGTCGATCAATCGATAATATAGAGTGAAGATCGGGTAGCTTGTTACAGAGAGATCTAGAGTTGAACATAAGACATTTTAAAGTAGGGAAAGAAGAGCTAGAGGGTACTGTAAATGAAGAGGATACAGTAGGTGAAGAGGATACGACAGGAAGATAACAAGTAGTTTTAGGAAAGATATCAGAGGATACTGTAGGTGCGAGTGTCAGAGATGTATCACAAACTAGTTTCCCGGATCGGGCAAGCGAGAGCGGACCTTTGTTTTGATGTCCTCCATGTGCCAGACCGCATCGCGGTAGACTACAAAGGGACTATCGGGATCCTTTGCTCGCAAGCTCCTCACCGTCGCCCGCAACTCGCTGTGCCTCGCTGTAAAGTTATCCTACTCTTACTAACAGATAAAGATAGCTAATTCCCTCCCTTTTGGTGGAATTTCAGCTCTTTCAAATGCAAGTTAAGAGGGAGCTCTACGTTTCAGTCGCACCAAAGCAACTCTATCAGCCCCAGTCACACCAAAGTGACGCTGATCTCACTACACCAAAGTAGTGGCACGAAAAGATCTCACTACACCAAAGTAGTGGCACGAAAAGGAAACGAAGATAAATTGGACCGAGTGTATTCAAGAGAAACACAACCCTTAGAATGTAACGAAACGATCACTGTATAATCAACAAAGGTGATTTATCTACAGTCTGACAATAAACCAACGAATCCTAACGTAAGGTCAAGAAAAGAGAGAGGACAAGATTACGTCACTACTCTAGACGAGAGCGCGAATCAAGACTGAACAAGAATTACGAAATCAGAAAGGGAAGTCTTAGGAAAAAGCAGAAAAGGTAAACGGTTGCACAATGGTAAAGAACGGAAGTCCTGAAAAAGCAGAAAGGTATACACCACCAACGGACTCAATAAATATAACGAAATGAAATGAATAAATAATGAAATGAATGATGATAAATTATAATATTCTAAACGATAATTCACAATAATAATATACAGATATTAGGGTTGGGCAGACCCCATAACATGCCCTCCTTTTCTTCAAGCGTGTCCTCACGCGTCCTTCTCGACCTCCACGGGATGACGAACAACGAGCGGCGAAACGAGCGGCAAAACGATGACAGCGGCAGTTGACTGACGACGTTGGCACGAGTTGGCGATGACAATGGCACGAGCGTAGAAGACGACGATGGCAAGAGTGTAGATGATTGAGGTGTAGAGCACGTTGTAGGTGACGACGGCGATGACCATGAAGTTGAACCAAACGACGAATGATACACTTCCTTCTCTGAGGAATACGGGCTCTCGTGATGACAAGACCAACATCTTGTCGGGGTCTCTCGGGATCGCCTTCTTCCTGCAATCAAACTGTTCGAACTCCATAGCTCTATACAGTACCACACTAGAGATATCCCCATCACAAGCCTCACGAATGTAATCACTGATGATACATCCATTCACACAGTCACACTCATATCTCTCTGATATCATATCAAACTGAGTTCCATTGCACACACTCTTTCTCACAGCATGATCAACATGATGTCTATTGTTGACTCTATCGACCATCTTATTATCATCTATCAATATATCATCTACCTTCAATCGGGCCTTTGGCGTGATGAATGATACACCTTCTCTGAGGACCACGGGCTCCCGTGATGTCGAGGCCAAGATCTTGTCGGGTTCTCGTGGGACCTTCTTCTTCCTGCAATTCAACTGTTCGATCACCAGAGCTCTATACAGTAACCCGCAAGATATCTCCTCATCACAAGCCTCTCTTATGACTAAATCAACCATCTTATTATCCTTCAGCAATATACAATCTTCACTCAATTGACCATCTAGTCCCATAACAGGTACAGTTCCCTTACACGCTAGAACTCTCACAATAATATCTCCATCAACAATATCTATATCCTTCTTATTCATACGACTTTCCTTCAATCGAACCTTAGCTCTCTTAGCAGGTACAGTCTCTTTACACACTGAAAGTCCTTCAACAATATCTCCAATAATACTATCCTTATCCTTCATAACAATACCATCTCTCTTCAATCTACCCTTTGGTCTCTTAACAGGTACATTTTCTTCACACACTAGAACTCCCACAATACTATCTCCATCAACAATATCCTCATCCTTCTTATTCATACGATCTTCTTTCAATCGACCCTTAGGTCTCATAACAGGTGCAGTCTCTTTACACACTGAAAGTCCTTCTACCATATCTCCAACAATACTATTCATATCCTTCTTGTCCATACCATCTCTCTCAGATAGAACTCCTCTTTCCATTCCACTATCCATCTCATTAGGTCTAACACAACTCGTCCTCAACACGACTGAATTAATCTTACTATTCTCATTACTTCCATCAACTATCTCATCGACTACAACAACTTTATCCTCATCGTTCTCATTATTCCCATCAACTATTTCATCAACTACAACAACTTTATCCTCATCGTTCTCTCTCAACACCATTCCTTTCATCTCCAAAGTACTTTGTCCTGACACAATACACGGAATATACATCTCCGTGCTAACAGATTCATCACTACATCGTTCGTCCCCATACATATCCTTATCAATTACTATATCTCCGACAATCTTCACCTGATCTTCATGAGTATCAGTGACATCGGAAACCTTATCCCCTACGGCTACTATCACCACATCCTTAGCCGTAGCATTAACCATATTCGCCTCGAAATCGTCATCAAGGCGCACTTCAACATCAACACCCTTAATATCGCCTCGAACCACAACCGTGTTTGTCCCATTACACACTGGAACACGCACAGTCTTATCACCACCATCGACTGCTTCTTCATCAGTCAAGATTATCTGTTCTCCGTTATCAGGAGAACCACCACTAACAATAACCGTTCCCAATTCATTTTGTGCACTCTTTAGCACGACAGCATCATTATTACTACACATAACTACTTCATCCTTTCCCTTAACTTTCTCTTGTATCGGTCGATTTCGTGATCGATCTGATGAATGAGTATCACCCTGCATCACTCTTCTATCCCCATATTCACATTTCAACATATAATTCTTCAATTCCTCATACGTTGCATCTTCTTTGCCATAGAGTCTTCTCAATTCATCATATTCCTCGTGATTCTTGTGCATCGGGATGAATATATTCTTCCTCCAAAATTCTTTAGAGTCGCAGTCATCATACAGTTCCTCAGTGAGGAATTCCAACTCCAAGCAGACATCACTTAACTCTTGACCATCCAAAGTGAGATTCTTTAGTCTCGTAACGTACTCCAACCTAACCATACATCTCTCTATCAACCATTCCATGCACTCTCTCACGCTTCCAACATCATAATAATCAGGCAGAGCTTCATACTCCTTTTTAGCCATACCACAAATCATCTCTTTCAACTTCAGTTTCGCTTCTCTATTGCACATGTTTCCATATCTCAACAGAAAACTATCTCTGAACTCTTCCCATTCCTCTGGTCGACCACTAAACTTATTCAATGGAAGCAATTTAGAGTACCAGTAACGTTCACTTTCTTCACAATTCATCAAATATTCACACTCTTCCTCTACTCGAGAACTCATCACATAACAATCACAATAATATTGGCAATAACACTCACAATATGAGTCGCTTCCATTTGCAGCGATTTCCTCCACATCATTCACGTCCATTTCATCATCGAAGACGTCGTCGCTTCTTCCACTTCTATTCTCATAATCAACTTCATCATAGCTCATTTCCCGCCCATCGTGCTCGAGGTTTCTCATGATGACGAAATACTGCAATCAATCGATTACTCCTCTCAATTGATAACGATGACGCAATAATTACACGTGAATCAGAATCACACACTCGCAAGAATAGTAGACAATAATCGGTCCCTCTCAGTTCAAAGCCGGCTCAGCCCCCATGTAAAGTTATCCTACTCTTACTAACAGATAAAGATAGCTAATTCCCTCCCTTTTGGTGGAATTTCAGCTCTTTCAAATGCAAGTTAAGAGGGAGCTCTACGTTTCAGTCGCACCAAAGCAACTCTATCAGCCCCAGTCACACCAAAGTGACGCTGATCTCACTACACCAAAGTAGTGGCACGAAAAGATCTCACTACACCAAAGTAGTGGCACGAAAAGGAAACGAAGATAAATTGGACCGAGTGTATTCAAGAGAAACACAACCCTTAGAATGTAACGAAACGATCACTGTATAATCAACAAAGGTGATTTATCTACAGTCTGACAATAAACCAACGAATCCTAACGTAAGGTCAAGAAAAGAGAGAGGACAAGATTACGTCACTACTCTAGACGAGAGCGCGAATCAAGACTGAACAAGAATTACGAAATCAGAAAGGGAAGTCTTAGGAAAAAGCAGAAAAGGTAAACGGTTGCACAATGGTAAAGAACGGAAGTCCTGAAAAAGCAGAAAGGTATACACCACCAACGGACTCAATAAATATAACGAAATGAAATGAATAAATAATGAAATGAATGATGATAAATTATAATATTCTAAACGATAATTCACAATAATAATATACAGATATTAGGGTTGGGCAGACCCCATAACATCGCTCGTTCTTCCTTGCTCATCGATTTGCGAATGTATATGCCAGCGAACTCCGTGTTACCACGGAGCTTTCTGGCATTCTTGATGGCGATGAGTGCGAAGGAACGAGCGGGCATTACAACCTTGACGAGTCGAGGACGATCCGATGATCGCTTACCCATACGGTAGATCTGTACAGGCATAGTCTCGACCTCTAGGTAACCGAGGAGTCGAGCAATGCCCTTCCTATCGGTCTCGCAACGGTCATCCAGATCCAGACTATTGTCTGGCTCCGGAAGCCCCGTCACGACTAGGGACTTAGCACGCATGATCAATTCCGACGGGTCATCGATCGAGGGAGGAGAGTGAGAGAGAGAGGAGGAAGGGGGAATAGGGTTAGACGAGAGAGTGGGAGAGGATGAGAGAGTATGAGAGGACGACGTGGCAGACTCATCGACCGTTCCAGTACTGGGGGCCAATTCCAGGGACTTGGCCAAACCATGCACCAGTGCAGTGATGGACTTCCATTTACCAGGATCGAACCCCGAGGGCACGTCCTCCATGGCCAGTTCAAAGGCGGCGATAACTAAGTTTTTGATAGCGCTCGCCCCCTTCTTAGCCTCAGGGGACATACCCGACGGAGACGAGACTATCTGTCGTTTGTTGGTAGGGGTCATGTGGGAATGATCAGGAAAGAAGAAACAATAAGGGATAAAGATAAGAAGAACGAGGTAAATCTAATAAAGTACAAGCAAAACAAGTGGGAGAGAGCGATAAAGGGTGTCACCTTCCTAGGTGATAGAAGAGAGGGAATGATGATAGAAGAGAGGGAATGATTTCGTCAAAAGCTCTTTCACTGGCGTAATATAAGTAGACTGCTAGTTTGGAAATACCAGAGAAGGCGACGCTCTCCAGACGCTGAAGGAAAGACTCCACCTCGGACAATCACTTGGGAAGCAGGCTCACAAGTCCTTGTCAGGTCCACTTTCAGCGTGATATCACAAGTCCCCATACCGCAAGAACGACCAAGGCCGCCCCCCCCTCTCTTCTTATAGTGACTAGACCACGCGGTAAAGTAGGTCCGAAGAAGAGATTAGGCCCTCCGAACTGGGGGGAGATCATATCATTTTTACGGAAGGGTCATAGCAAAATTCAAGGACGTTGTTTGGGAGGCGGAGAGACGGAGGTGATTGAGGGTGGAGAGGTTCTCGATATTGCGTTATGATCGATGGACGGTGGGTGCCCCTTTGTTATCCTTTTTAATGTCACATATAATACGATGGAATAAAGAATAAGATAAGGTGTGATCAATTGGAGCCTCAGTGGTAAGAGGAAAGAAGGTCGCCCAGTGATATAAGTCAAGAGATGGAGGGATGATTTTGTGAATGCAGCTGACCCTTAATTTAAGATGCGAGGCACAATCGTTGGGAATGGAAAAATGTCAGCGTATTCATATTTGCAACGTGTAAAAAATCACTTTGAAATACTAACTTTATTATTTATATATATCTATGCAATAAAAATATTTAAAAAAAAACAACTTTGTTGAATAAAAAAAAACAACTTCGAGATCCATAACTATTGTAACAGAGATATCGTACATCGAAAATTCATTGGATCATGAATCGCCAGAAGCACTCTGAGCCACTCTGGTGATTCAACTGTGATTATGGCCGAATGAGGCATTTTCGTGCTCTCTCTTTCTTTTCATTATTTTTCTTTCACTCTAATCTAGTTAGTCCGCGAGAATCGCATTTTTATATTGTGTTTTAAGCAAAATCATCATGTTTATTTTTTAATAAATCGTTCCGATGATATCACAGAACCGGAACCGGGAAATAGGTAGTCCCCAAAAATGATTTTCCTGGCACTTAGCCAAGTCTTGCTCAAGGGTCATCATTTTTCTTTCTTAATTTATTATTTGTGTAATTAACGTTCCATTCAATGATATTCCTGGTTTCAGTGCTTCACCAACGACACGGACGGTGTTCTATCGCGAAGTGACCCTTGCTAGAAGTCTGTGGGAGATTCAAATGTACTGCAAAGTAAGTTATGCCCTTTTTCCATGCCACATTACGGCTCGTTTCTTTTGCATTTATGATAAGTTCCCTCTTACCAGGGACGAAGATGACATCCTTCTGCTCCCAGCTGTGTAGCTTCGCGTCAGATAAGTCATGCTTCATTTATTTTTCTGGTTTAAATGTATGATGATCACACTTGATACTCCATGTACATTCATTTCTTTTTAAATACCCTGAAGCTTTGTGAAGACATTTCAGCACCCCGGATGGTGAAACTGCTCACGACGAGGACGAATCGGATGTACTTGGAGGAGAATGAAGAAAGGAATAATCAGGTTTATTCTATCAATATCTCCTTTATAATGTTCATAGGTCGAAAAGTACGTTACAGACAAGCCTGACTGCATTTTGAGCAGAATATTCACGAAAATAATCTAAAAACCTGACCACATTTGGATTTTGTTGAATGCCTGAGCGCATTTCAGCCGAGAATTCCTGGAAATAAAAAAAAACCTGACCTATTTTTAAAAATGTGTAACGTAGCTATTTGATTATGTTTATCATTCTTTGTTCAGGCGATCGGTATCTGAGCTTGCCGATCTCTTCGTTGGTTCAATGAAGAGAAGTCCCGGCGGTTCAATGAAGAGAAGTCCCTACATTTAACTTTGGCTTGAAGCCTCTTGCATTACGAAAAATCGGCAAAGTTGATTTGCACTGGGCGGGATTCGAACCTACGAGGTTCGGATAGATACACAAAAGCTCTACCCACTAAGCCATATCGGCATGTCTCGCGAATCGTAAAACTCGATGATAGGTCTAGTCAGAAGCGAGCGCCCAGATATACCGTAGTCAACTTTCGCGCTGGGAGAACCTAGATGTTTTAGTGCTTATCATCACTCAGTTTGCGATACTTTCTTTCTCCGGCAAGAGCTTCTTAGTTACTATCATTGAGCCGCCGTGATTATGTTTATCATTCTTTGTTCAGGCGATCGGTATCTGAGCTTGCCGATCTCTTCGTTGTTTTGGAAAGCATAGTTGTGCAGGATCTACATCTCCGTTGACTGAAAACGAGGTGAGAATATTTAGTTGATATCATTTTAATGTATACTATGCGTTGTTCCTCACTATTTTGACCGTTTTTTCTAGTAAAGCGGAAGGAAATCAAACCCGTAGTTATATACATTGGTATTTTGTGTTTACTTTCAGATTCACCGACATTGTGCGGGGGTTCCAGCGTAACCCAATGCTGCGATGTCTGCCGCATCCCAGTTCCACCTTTATGCGGCGTCATCAGCGTCTACACTGTGGCTGCATTTCCTTGCTGATGAGCAGGTACGACAAATTATCGATCTTTGAAACTGAAGTCGTTTATTTACGAAAAAAATAATTTTTAATGAATTGTTTAGTCAAACTTTAGATGGCTCATGAAATATATAAATTCGTTATCTCTACTGAATTACAATATGTGATGTTGGGCACTATTAGAATTCAAATTTCATTAATAATTCATTATTATTTTCTTCATTTAGGTGGTCGTTCTGCGAGTTGACGTACTCAACCCACACCTGCTGTCTCATCAGAGAAGTTTTACTTCACTATTTGTTTTACAAATTATGTTCTAGAACATTTTTCATAATCCAATCAAAGTTTCGTATCCAATTTCTTACTACTCATGGTACTTTGTGTGTACTTTCAGCTTCTTCGTCGGTGAGACTGTACAGTACGGGGGAGCTACCGTAACCCAGATGTGCGATGACTACCGTATCCCAGAGGTGTGATGACTACCGTATCCCTGCGGCAATGCGTTCACGAGGGCCGCATCATCATCGTCTTCAGTAGTGCTGCATCTACAAGGAACTGAGCAGGTACGACAAGTTATCGATCTTTGAAGGTGGTAGCGTGTATTTTATAAATTATTGATTAGCAAAACTTTAAAGGACACTCGAAATTTAAATTTTTATCTCAATCGATTTAGATTATGTGATGCACTATTAGAATTCAAATTTCATTAATAATTCATTATTATTTTCTTCATTTAGGTGGTCGTTCTGCGAGATGACGTACTCAACCCACACCTGCTGTCTCATTAGAGAAGTTTTACTTCACTATTTGTTTTACAAAATATGTTCTAGAACATTTTTCATAATCCAATCAAAGTTTCGTATACAATTTCTTACTACTCATGGTACTTTGTGTGTACTTTCAGCTTCTTCGTCGGTGAGACTGTACAGTACGGGGGAGCTACCGTAACCCAGATGTGCGATGACTACCGTATCCCGGCGGCAATGCGGTCACGAGGGCCGCATCATCATCGTCTTCAGTAGTGCTGCATCTACAAGGAACTGAGCAGGTACGACAAGTTATCGATCTTTGAAGGTGGTGGCGTGTATTTTATAAATTATTGATTAGCAAAACTTTAAAGGACACTCGAAATTTAAATTTTTATCTCAATCGATTTAGATTATGTGATGCACTATTAGAATTCAAATTTCATTAATAATTCATTATTATTTTCTTCATTTAGGTGGTCGTTCTGCGAGATGACGTACTCAACCCACACCTGCTGTCTCATTAGAGAAGTTTTACTTCACTATTTGTTTTACAAAATATGTTCTAGAACATTTTTCATAATCCAATCAAAGTTTCGTATACAATTTCTTACTACTCATGGTACTTTGTGTGTACTTTCAGCTTCTTCGTCGGTGAGACTGTACAGTACGGGGGAGCTACCGTAACCCAGATGTGCGATGACTACCGTATCCCTGCGGCAATGCGGTCACGAGGGCCGCATCATCATCGTCTTCAGTAGTGCTGCATCTACAAGGAACTGAGCAGGTACGACAAGTTATCGATCTTTGAAGGTGGCGACATGTATTTTTTTATTTTGAAAATAATCTTTGGGGACACTCGAAATTTAAATTGTTATCTCAATCGATTTAGTACGTTGTGTGTACTTTACTTAGTCGGTGAGACTGTCCAGTACGGGGGTGCTACCGTAACCTGCGTGTGCTTGTGTCCGATGTGTATACCGTAGATGTGTGAAACAGGGCTGGGACACAAAACGTTTTCTTGACACAAAAATTTTGTGTACACAAAAAACACAAAAATATTTTTTTGTGTACACAAAACACAAAAAAACACAAAAATATTTTTCTCTAGATTTGAGCAAGTTTATAGCTAATAAAAAAGATATTTTTCAATATAGAACTTGAACGCGAACAAAACAGCATGTAATATTAGTTCAAAAAAGAACAGCGACCAAGAAACCTATGAGTCTGGTTTTCGGCTGAACGAAAACGGAGATATCAAGCTTCAAATTACTGATAAAAGGAAATTCTATACCAAAATTATCCGATTTTCGCAAAATTTACAATTTTGCAGATAAAATTTTACTATACAAATCGACTAATATCATCGATTTTCTCCCTGAAAATCATGTAAAATCAGAAAATTGACACCAATTTTTTTGTGTTATTTTGTGTCTCATTTACACAAAATTTTTACACAAAATTTTTTGTGTCCAAGACCATGAAAAACACAAAAAAACACAAAACACAAAACACAAAATCCCAGCCCTGGTGTGAAACAACAAATTCAATATTTTATCCTAACATATGGGTGAGATGCATGGATTGCTGTAGAATAGAAATAACTAGAAGAACTAAAGAGATGTGATCGATAACTGCACGAATAGAATTATTTAAATGAAATGACTTTATTGACCACGAGATTGTAGAAATCTGTGGAAATATCTATTTAGGGAGTAAACGGAGAAGTTTTCAAATTTCATATTTTGATAAAACCTCGATGTGAAGCATACAAAATGTGACTTCATCATCATTTTTTATACTTTTAAGAAATTCGGAAAAAAATGGAAATATGAAAGAAAAATATTTGTGTGCTGATTTTTTTCAAAAAATGAAAGGGTCTGCTTCACATTGGTGTTTTACAGAATCTGAATAAGTCGAAATACTATAATAAACTAATCCTCCAGGATAATTCACTACAAGAAGAGAAACTAACTAACTAAACTAATCGTTTTTCCCTCTCACAGGCTGACCCTTTCTTCTTAATACAGCATTCATAGCCGTATGAATGTGCCGTACCCATCTTCTGCATTGCTCCTTCGTTAAATACTTTTTTCATAATCTCTAATGGCATCTATCAACTCAGCCTTGTTTTTAGGCTTATATTCAGTCCTTATTTTCATCTTTAGATGTCCAAAGACTAACTCAGCTGAAACCAGCTGAACGGAAACCAAGACTACGAAAAACAGCTTTCAGAAAATTTCGAAAAAAACCAAAATTTTTATTAAATACAATTTTCGTGTTTTTTTTCTCGATTTAGTGTTATATCGTGGTCCAGAAAATCTAGCCAATAAGGAACATAAAACCAAAACAAGGAATAACAAACCAAGAATTCATTTCTCCTCTTACAATTTTTAACTTTTTTAAAGATATTTCACTTGCATCTTTATGATATACGATTAATTAAATTTAAAAATAAAATAAGAGCTCATAACTAAGAGAGTTTCTCAATTTTTAATGAAAAGTTTAGGAAAAAATTAGTATTACTGTATACAAGCAGAATAAAAATTTCGATTGGGTTGTCTCCCGAATACCGTAGTCATTGAATAATTAATTTTTTTCAAAACAAAATGGAAAACGGATAATGTAATAGCATAATAGATCATCGCTAGACGAAGAGCATTCTCGACCGGAAGAGCCGCCGCCAGTCTTCGCAGCACTGTAAAGAAACGACTCAATCAGGATTGTCGTCGTCTAAGAGATGCACTTGGATTGGTTTGATTTTAAATTTAAATTTATTGTTTTAAAATATTGTTATCAGCCTCCACCATTGAGTGAAAGAGATCAGAAGAAGCAGGTACAGCTGGAGAGAAAGGAAAGAGCCAGGAGAGCAGCTGCCTATGGAGAACCAATCTTCAAGAGAAGACCACCGGTGACCGAGTACGAGAGCGAGGAAGAGGGAGAGCCCGGAAGGGAGGAAGAGGTAGAGTATGAGGGAGAGGGAGGAAGAGGAGGAGAGGAAGAGGGAGAACTGTATGGCCAGTGGGGTGAAGATGATCTGGACAGAGCGATTGATCTTCTCATGGACAGTGATCATGATGAGTAATCTAATAACTCCGCTCATAATTCATAAAACAATACATTATTATTCATAGATTAGTTATCAAAGTTTGTTTACTAAATCAAAAATGAAATATTTAATCGATAGAGCGTGAGATTAATCATCATTATCATTAGCCATATTTCATGTGAATTTTTCTTTAATTAATCGTTTATTATGGTATATAATGTTACGACTATTACTATTTAATGTTATGGGTCGTTACAATTACCTTACGAGGCTACCCCGTCATGTAAACAAACGTTATATTTCGCTATGTATACGTCTTTATGTGTACCTTGGGTCTCAAGTAAAAACCATGAGTGTCGATAGGGATACTGTAAAAGGCTACGATAATCATCGATTAATATTGATTGTGTACCGTAACCTTTAACAGTATTTTCATAGACATCAAGGTTTTCCACTTAAGACTATACACACTCCAAAAATATACGTTCGTTTACGTGACGGCCTAGTCGCATACGGTAAATGTAACAAATACTCTTTTTGCCTAGATCGATAGCTACCATCACTCCATAAAACTTTTTATGTTTGTTTGTTTGTTTTTAAATTATATCATTGTTGCACAGCTTACCGTTTTTGTTAAAGGCTTGTGAGAACTGTCGTTTCTAGATCACATATACTCAACCGAATACGGTAGTCACACGAAGCAAGCACACGTGGGTTACGGTAGCCACCCGTACTGGACAGTCTCACTGACGAAGAAGCTGAAAGTACACACAAAGTACCATGAGTAGTAAGAAATTGTATGCGAAACTTTGATTGGATTATGAAAAATGTTCTAGAACATATTTTGTAAAACAAATAGTGAAGTAAAACTTCTCTAATGAGACAGCAGGTGTGGGTTGAGTACGTCATCTCGCAGAACGACCACCTAAATGAAGAAAATAATAATGAATTATTAATGAAATTTGAATTCTAATAGTGCATCACATAATCTAAATCGATTGAGATAAAAATTTAAATTTCGAGTGTCCTTTAAAGTTTTGCTAATCAATAATTTATAAAATACACGCTACCACCTTCAAAGATCGATAACTTGTCGTACCTGCTCAGTTCCTTGTAGATGCAGCACTACTGAAGACGATGATGATGCGGCCCTCGTGAACGCATTGCCGCAGGGATACGGTAGTCATCACACCTCTGGGATACGGTAGTCATCGCACATCTGGGTTACGGTAGCTCCCCCGTACTGTACAGTCTCACCGACGAAGAAGCTGAAAGTACACACAAAGTACCATGAGTAGTAAGAAATTGGATACGAAACTTTGATTGGATTATGAAAAATGTTCTAGAACATAATTTGTAAAACAAATAGTGAAGTAAAACTTCTCTGATGAGACAGCAGGTGTGGGTTGAGTACGTCAACTCGCAGAACGACCACCTAAATGAAGAAAATAATAATGAATTATTAATGAAATTTGAATTCTAATAGTGCCCAACATCATATATTGTAATTCAGTAGAGATAACGAATTTATATATTTCATGAGCCATCTAAAGTTTGACTAAACAATTCATTAAAAATTATTTTTTTCGTAAATAAACGACTTCAGTTTCAAAGATCGATAATTTGTCGTACCTGCTCATCAGCAAGGAAATGCAGCCACAGTGTAGACGCTGATGACGCCGCATAAAGGTGGAACTGGGATGCGGCAGACATCGCAGCATTGGGTTACGCTGGAACCCCCGCACAATGTCGGTGAATCTGAAAGTAAACACAAAATACCAATGTATATAACTACGGGTTTGATTTCCTTCCGCTTTACTAGAAAAAACGGTCAAAATAGTGAGGAACAACGCATAGTATACATTAAAATGATATCAACTAAATATTCTCACCTCGTTTTCAGTCAACGGAGATGTAGATCCTGCACAACTATGCTTTCCAAAACAACGAAGAGATCGGCAAGCTCAGATACCGATCGCCTGAACAAAGAATGATAAACATAATCAAATAGCTACGTTACACATTTTTAAAAATAGGTCAGGTTTTTTTTTATTTCCAGGAATTCTCGGCTGAAATGCGCTCAGGCATTCAACAAAATCCAAATGTGGTCAGGTTTTTAGATTATTTTCGTGAATATTCTGCTCAAAATGCAGTCAGGCTTGTCTGTAACGTACTTTTCGACCTATGAACATTATGAAGGAGATATTGATAGAATAAACCTGATTATTCCTTTCTTCATTCTCCTCCAAGTACATCCGATTCGTCCTCGTCGTGAGCAGTTTCACCATCCGGGGTGCTGAAATGTCTTCACAAAGCTTCAGGGTATTTAAAAAGAAATGAATGTACATGGAGTATCAAGTGTGATCATCATACATTTAAACCAGAAAAATAAATGAAGCATGACTTATCTGACGCGAAGCTACACAGCTGGGAGCAGAAGGATGTCATCTTCGTCCCTGGTAAGAGGGAACTTATCATAAATGCAAAAGAAACGAGCCGTAATGTGGCATGGAAAAAGGGCATAACTTACTTTGCAGTACATTTGAATCTCCGACAGACTTCTAGCAAGGGTCACTTCGCGATAGAACACCGTCCGTGTCGTTGGTGAAGCACTGAAACCAGGAATATCATTGAATGGAACGTTAATTACACAAATAATAAATTAAGAAAGAAAAATGATGACCATTGAGCAAGACTTGGCTAAGTGCCAGGAAAATCATTTTTGGGGACTACCTATTTCCCGGTTCCGGTTCTGTGATATCATCGGAACGATTTATTAAAAAATAAACATGATGATTTTGCTTAAAACACAATATAAAAATGCGATTCTCGCGGACTAACTAGATTAGAGTGAAAGAAAAATAATGAAAAGAAAGAGAGAGCACGAAAATGCCTCATTCGGCCATAATCACAGTTGAATCACCAGAGTGGCTCAGAGTGCTTCTGGCGATTCATGATCCAATGAATTTTCGATGTACGATACACGAATCATGAGATAAAAAAGTACACGAAATTAAATCTTAAAAAGTTTAAAAAGATGAAATGGTATAAGGTGCAGGGCAGGCCGATCGGACGAGAAACGTCAAGTTTTCGTGGGTTATTCGACTATTCTAATCAAGTTTCATATGCTGACGTTTTCTTGAATGGAGATGAATTCTCTCAGAGACGAAAGGATAAATCTTGAGGATAGAAGATTCCCCCTGTTTTGGCCCCCTCTGCATTTATTGTGCTGACAGGATAAATATGTAATGTAATGTAAGGTGCAGGGGCAAAAGAGAGAACTTATTAACAAATTAAATTTAGCAACAAGATTCAACAAGATAGTTAACTAAAACCGGAAAATTAAACGAATAAACGACCTATTCAGATACATTAAGAAAACGATACTGCAAACGAAATTTACGCCCATGGGACATCAGGGACACTCGGGGGCAGTACTGGAGAGGGTGCACCACTATATTGAAGCCTTGTTATAAGAATACTTCTTGATCGAAGGGATGACTGTTATTGCGAATCTGAACAGTGAACTCATTTCTAAAATGTAATAAGAGTACTAATTAATATTAATAATATTGGTCATGTTGTAAACGATTTCTCGCTCATCCGATGAAAATATTATCATAGAAAAAGCCACAGTACCACTTTTGAGTAGAACTTCCTTTTCAGCTATTTTGGAGAATACTTTCGGATGTTTCTGAAAATAATGATTATGCGTTCAAATTTAATCACAATGTTCAAGATTCATCTTTTTCGTCCATTTCAATATAAATCAGGTTCTTCATTGTACACATTCTATGCACATCTCGCAGATACATTTGAATAATGTATTTGAATAATATGATAATGATTATAATAATAATATGTATTTGAATATTATTATTATAATCATTATGCTTAAAGGCACACCCCAAGCTAAGTTCGCCCTCCGCTCTGGTCATGCTCTTTCGTAGACATAGAAAGCGAGAAGGTGTGGCCAGAGCGGAGAGATTAAAATTTGCTTGGGGTGTCGCTTGAAATCGCAGACCTGCATTACATGTTCCTTCATCTTCTCTCGCCCTTTCGTCATTTCGTAACAATAAAGACATCTTCTGACCTCATCTGAATTTGATAGATGAAGACATTAAAGCGACACCCCCAAGCTAATTTGACACTCTCCGCTCTGGTCACACTCTCTCGCTTTCTTTGCCTACGAGAGAGTATGCGGAGAATAAAATTAGCTTGTGCCTTTAAGAAACCGATAATAATAATAATAATAATAATAATAATAATAATAATAATAATAATAATAATAATAATAATAATAATAATAATAATAATAATAATAATAATAATAATAATATAAGATTTAGCTTGTTCTCACCACGTCGTGATCCATATTGAACCGAAAGGAAACGTTCGATAGCGTCCCCTTGACAGGTTTTAGAGTTATCGAAGTACTTATCATAATGAGCCTGTAATTAAAATAATATTATTAATAAATGTACAAGAAAAAGTACGCATGCACTTTAAATATAAATTTTTGAATAAATAAGTTAACCAGCAATGTGCCCTATGGTGTTTCAGCCGGTACGTCTAATGTACAACTTTTTCAAAGCATCAAGGCATTCTATTAATTTCGGTTGCATTGATTTTGCAAAAAAATGGAAAAAAAGAACGTTGTGTTGTGATCAAAATAGCACCTTTCTCATGTGGTGTTTCTTTCCAAATAATGTGCCACTTAATATGATTTCATAGCAGAAGGGACAGCGAGATCCAGAGTCCGGCTTCATAAAATTCCTAATCTGGGCCAATTCGTCTTTCTTGTCAAGAGTAATTGAAGAACCAGTAGTGAAAAAGTCTTTCACGGGATGCTGTTGCGGTAGCTGAGGAAGAGGTTGCAAGTATGGAGAGGCATACTGAAATATCCATTCAATTATTCATTCATGCTATATCGTTCAAGTTCTGAACAGAGAGTAAGGATTTCCTTAGCTTAATAACCAATTTGCGTAACAAAATGCTTTTGAGAGTTTTTGATAGTTCCGACGAGAGGAAATATAGCTTACTTGCGGAGGAAATGATGGATGGGCCACGAATCCGTTTTCCGGAAGCTGTCCTTGAACAAAATTGTAATTCACGGGATTAAATGAGGCAAAGTTGGCAGTTTGCATCGGCTGAATAAGAAATACAAGTTTTGATTGCTAGTACAGTACAGCGTTTTTCGTGTTTTGTACACATGCTCCGCTTCAGGGCGCAGCGGAGCATGTGTACAAAAGTTGCTGCACCGAAAAAAATGGACGATGGAAGAAAAAAATCTGTATTATTGAAATAAAAGTCAAAACAATTTTTGGATCAATTGTTTTTTAAACTTACGCCAGCACTAGGATAAATCCATGGAAAACCATTCAATGTATTCATTGCGACCATGCTTTGAGGAAAACTCCATTGCACTTGAGGATTCACCTTTAATTAAAGATTTTTAAATTGTAGATTTATAGAATGAGAAATATAAATACGTACCAGTTGTGGGCTGAACATGTTGTTCCATGCAGAACTGTGGTAATGAGTTCCCATTGGTTGGCCCATCATCTGTTAATTCATGGATATTACAGGCACATACACACAGAGAAATAAGTGTTATCCACGGAGCATAAGACCTGAGAAGTGTTATATTTAACTCTTTATGAGCTGAAAAAGTGCTAAACACTACTCAGGTCTCCGTGGATAACACTTATTTCTCTGTATTTAGAGGATTGAATATTTAACAAACAGAAATATTCCTTCTACATGCATGTTTCAATTGAACGTTTTCACAAAATTATAATATTTTTTGACATAACATTCGAACGTCGAGGAAATAGCGTGTTCAACGGTTACAAACGATCAAATTGAAAGGCATCATTGAATAATCATTATAATTAAATTTAAATTAACCTTTCCCACTTCGTCGCTCTTGAGATCCATTTCATATGATGAACTAGCTGCCTGAAATATAGCAATATAATCAACTATAATACAAATTAATGTTCATATCATTACATATGCAAATCTAAATAATTTGAATCTATATACTTCTGATCCGACGAGGGAGGTATCTGGAGTGGGAAAGGCTGTGGCCAGAAGAGAAGAAGAGGGTCCGGGATCAAAGGACGATGCGTCAAGAGATCTCTCCACGGAATCGTCAAGAAGTCCTTCAGAAGCCTGCAAAGTGCATAATTCTTATACAGTCCACAATTGAGACAAATATTGACCTCTTAGGTATGTCTGAATTTGGATAACGTTGCAATAGCAAATTATGGAAAGTTCGTAGGGAATGCAAAGTGGGCAATATGAACTACAATCTTGGTACTTCCAATTTCAATCTCTCCGCCCCCCCCCCTCGCCTCAACATAATTATACCCTATTTATTTGTCACTAGCTGTCACATTTATTCAATGTACGATAAATTAAATTGCTTACTGTGGAATAGTCGAATATCTTTTGATCTTGATCTATTCTTCCTTCTGGTACAAGTTCATTTCTTTGCAGCTCCGATTCTCCAGCCAAAGTCCTCCAATCTCCCATATCTTGTATCTTTAGGAATGGGATCTCAAGCAAATGTGATGGCGAGGTAGATCGTCCCCTCGTTTCTAACGCTTCTACTTCTTCGACAATTTCAGACTGAAATGCAAAATATGCATATATATCTATCTATCTTGTAATTGTTCTTCCAAAAAGTTGTCGCATCTTTTTGATATATGATAAATTAAATTAAATTAAATATAATTACCGAAAGAGGCCAAACGACGAGATTCAAATGAACGCACTATGATAAGGCGAAACTCCCCGCATTATCCACGGTCATAAAATAAGGGACCGTTTTTATGTCATGTTACAGTTTTAAACCAATGTTGCGAAGAATACTTTAAACCGGTCGCATTGAAATGTTGCGAATGGAAATGAGGTCAAATTATGAGCTTCAAATATTATCAACTCTGTGATATTATATTAGCTTCAAATATAAATGTCTTAACGATAGCATAGGTTTATATTTCCTATATAAATCCCACTGTGACTTGCCTTGCAGCAGTCGATGTTCAGTTGTTCTTTGGCTTGGCTCTCTTCATGATCTACTTCATCTCGTTCCATTTCTCTTGTGTATGACGTCATATAATCTTGGTTACCTTGTCTATCCAGAAGGGGCATCTCTAACTTGGGTGGTAATGGTGGAGGATGTATAACCTTTTCATGAATGCCTACTATCTCTTCGACCACCTCTTCTTCTCTTTCGACGTGCTGAAATGAAATAAAATTATTGAAGCTTTTTCCTGCCACCGTGGAGATTCACAAAATTCCTGTCTATTACAAGGCTCCCTATTACAGCCGTGGTCTTAACGTTATCAATAGATATTCTCACGTTGATTCCATTTTTGCTTCCACTAGAGTAGTACTGCTCTGCCAAGAACGCGTACGAATTCTGTAAATGTGATGATGTTTACTGAAGAATAATTTACCGATCTCCGGTATTTTTTGCTCGCGGGGCACACCGTTGAGAGTCCAAATCTCGCGACAAATACTCTCAAGGACTACACTGTTCTATTGCACAAAACGTGAACACTGAATTATGTTTTAATATTTCTATCTTATGCCAAAATGAATTGCATTGACTGAGAGAGAGAGAAACAGCATTGGTATTTATGCTGCGCGAGAATGTATTGCAAAATGATGTAATGTAAGAGAGAGAGTGCATGTAAATGTTTTGTACGCCGCCATTTAAGGGTTTTTTCTCTCGATGCTGTATAGAATAAGACTGACACATATAACCAATTTGATGATAGTTGATTCCTTATTATATTGATCGACAAGTTCTTGGAAGATCGAATCATGAACCTGTAATAACATCTTTTTCAAATACTGCCCGGTCGAGTTATCAACACGGGCTCCGCTGAACCCCGCAGCGGTGCGCATTTTGGCGCATCATTTAGTTCAGACGAATAATTTTAGATTCTTGAGGCTTTAATCGTTAGTTTCAGCGACAAAAGGTTAGATAACAATGCGTAATGCAAATTTTTCAGACGTTTTTTAGTATGATTAAATCAGAGCTGTCAGCATATGAGAAGAGATACCTGTGCAAAATGATTGAAGAAATCGAAGAAATTCTCGAAGTCTTCACTTGGACAGAGAGTGCAGGATCCAGCCCTATAGGCATTAGCGTGATTCTACAAAGACTCAAATTTATTTTGCCATAAGATAATAGAACTACCATGACATTGTTTTCGAAACAATTTTCCCATCCGAAAACATAAGAATTTATGTGTAAAACAAAACAGTGTTTCACATATACCGCTTAAAGAAGGGGGCCCACGAGATTTGGGATGCGCTTTTGACAAGAAGAACGTGGGAAATAGGAAGCGACATTATGTTCTCTATTAGATTTGAGAGATTGAACGCGTAGAGCGTGTAGCTCAGTGGTTAGTAGTCAGCTCTTGTAACCGTTACACGAGTGTTCGATTCCCGTTTGCAACTTTCTATATATTTGTCTTTCAAATTCAAGAATTCGCGCCTTTCCCTGGGGGATCAATAATCTTTATGCTCGGATTACGATATGCTGGGGCACCTAAAATTTTAGAAAATATTGTTTTTGCGTACAGGAAGATGTGATCTACAGTTCTGCCTGACCAGTTTAGTCACGAAAAAAACTCGTGGGTCCCCTTCTTTAATAAAACCATTTCATAGACGTGTATTGCCAGAAAACTAGGGAAACCGTTTTCCGTTTAGAGAATGGACCATGACTATTTTCAGGCTAGTGCATCTGTAAATGCAATATAGAAAAGCTGTTAGTATCGGGAAGCCTGGAAGCAGGCGACAAATCAACTAGCTCTCTGCTCGCGGTATATGATATTAAAATTACTTTTTCTCAGATAGCGCGCGACTAACAATTGTCAAGAGCACTAATTGCTCAGAAATCAGGGGAGAAGATGACACATACCGAAATTGTATATTATAGGAATAACTGCAAGCGCGAGTCAGTTATTCGTTGCAGCGCTCAACTCTTTTTTGAAAGTTTTCCTGACATTTTCAATGATGCTCGAAAACTTCATAATCTCCTTCTGCCGCCGTACCAAAACTCTAATAAATAAAGTGCCTTCCTAAAAAAAGTATATATGCACAAAAAGACCCTTCAGAATGGTCCAAAAAATGATTTGATACGGCGGCTGATGTGATTTGAGAGTGTAACTAACCGATAGTCTGTGTCCTTCCACAACTAGATCATCCTTATTCTCGTATCCACACAATTGACACTTGAATGATGAGTCCATGACCACTTCAATGATTAATCTTAATGACCCGACCCGACTTTCCACTCTGGTAACACACTCTCGCCGACAAAGGAAGCGAGAGAGAATTGCCAGAGAGGAGTGTTTTAAATCAGCTCGGGGTGTGCCTAATGGCACTGGATGATGAAATTTATGCAAAGAGAAGAAAACCATTGAACGATTCAGAAACATAAAGAGCGTGTGTGGACAGTAAGATAGATACAGGGTAGGAGACATTCGAAAAAGGGGAAGAGAGAAACACGAGAAAGAGAAAGGGTAGGGGTGACCAGAGAGTGATGCATGTTGCTAAATACAATGACATACCATCAATAAGCAAGTGTCGAAAATGTCTCAAATACTCGGTCACGTTAAAAGGAGAATTTTGGCGGCAGTCTATTCTCCTTGCTTGATCTATCTAGCGACTATCTAGCAGTTGTCGAGATAGTGTGCAAAATGAGGAGACGTCTCATTGTCAGTGAATGTTGATCCTTTCATTTCAACAACACATGGTCAAAACGGAGACATGAGACAGCGAAAGACAAAATATAAACTGTTTGTGTTGTTGCCTGATTAATTCTTCCTCTTCGCTATGATTCCACTTTCCGTCTTACTTCTTAGCACAGTATTCTGGTCCAAGCCATTTTTCTTCGAAAGCAAGACAAAGGAGAGACCATTATATTCGAGAGAGTTTGTATGTTGAGCGGTCGTTCTTGCTTTGAAAGTCATGAGAACGCTGTGTTAGGTATATTTCACAGTTAGCGTCCTACTCATCCTTTCTTTCTTTCTCTCTTTCTTTCTGTCTTTCTTTACCCTTCATGATTTCTTTGTCTCCAATCGCGTTCTTTTCACCAAATCGACTCGCCTTTTCATGCTCGTCGCCTAAGGAAATATAGGCGAGGGAGAGGTACCACTTTACCAAATATTGAAGCCAAAAATGGACGACTGGATCACTCACGATGATGATTGAACTATGCGGAAATGCCACAAAAGGGCCAGATGAGATGGCGGGAAAAGATCTAACGAGGGCAGTGAATACAACGAAATGAGACAATGTCAAAGAAGAATAGAGCATGTGGTATATGTTATTTGGGTGATAATATATCATATATGTATGATGGCTTTGCATACAATGCGCATTGGGACACAATGGAAAAGTAAGATGACAAAGCATACATTAATGACATGTAAATGCAAACTCTGGTATTTTGCCACTTAAAGTCTACTTAAACTACGTCACAGACTTTAAGTATACTTTAAGTAAACTTTAAGCGAAAGAACATTTGACGAAATGCATTACAGTATACCACACCACTTTAAGTAGACTTACGTTTCACTTTAAGTTTACTTAAAGTCTACTTAAAGTGGGAAAGTTTAAGTAGACTTTAAGTGGCCAAATACCAGAGAATGCGCTATTGAATTTGTTTTTAATACTCATTAAGAGATCAAAAGTTGATGGACGATCAAATAGTCTATGAAAGCTCTAGATCATATAGATCAATGATCAATACACCATTGTTCGTATAACACAATATGTGTATGGGAAGAGGGTCGTAGTCCAATGGCCAATCTCTCTAGACAATTGAGATAGTGTACAGATCATAGAGAGTGATCAATAACGATGGAAGATCGTGATAGGGAAGAACCTCATCCGCCCTGGTCACTTCCTAACAATTATTTTAATAACAAATTCCCCGAGGTGTATTAGAAAACTCCACATCTTTAACAAATACTTCCTCGTACAAAGTCATCGATAAAGCTAATGTAGAATCGTTTGCCATATTTTACTTAACGTGAACTTAATTTAGTTCTAAAATTACTATAAACATAGTTAAGTCCATACCTTGGACATACTATAAAGAACTTGCGTGGAAGTATAGTACTACATTATCCCACATATTTTCTTGATACAATGAATCTTACAAGTTTGTATGTGCAGTCAAAATTTGAATAAAGTTAATTATCTAAAATAATAATACACATTGAAAAACTAACCCTACTATTAGAAATTATAAGCATACGGTCACTGAGATCTGGATTTTACTGTAGTTATGGAATCTACCACGATCATACTGTTATTAAGCGTCAAATTAAAAGATTACAAAGACGCAAAAATGTTTTTTTTTGCAAAAAGAGCGATCTTGTATGCACATCTCTGTAAATTACCCTAGATTTATTAGCCATTCTGAATTTTTCTCGAGTAGTGTAGCTGGACTTGCAGTTCAGAGTTCTGACGCTCTCCCTTGCACTGTGAGGCATCCCCCTCATCTCACTCCACCCTCTCCCCGCTCTCTTTCATACCCTCTCCCTACTCCCATTCATACCTTCGCGCACTTTCATACAGATTCACACATGCCTTAAATTTTTACCCTTTCTTTTCCCTTCCTTTCATCCCCCGCCCTCATCGTACCTTCTTTAAAATCAATGAAAGGATGTTTAAATTAGACATTTATACTGTTATTTTGGACTGGTACCCTATTCTGAAGTACTTTCCACAACTTCAGGAGTCTCTCTCGTAATGGAATGAAAATTTAAAAAAAAGATTTTTAAAAACAATAATCAAACGAGCTGATTTTCTCACAATCATTAATGTAGAAGTAGGCAG
Source organism: Parapristionchus giblindavisi (assembly GCA_943737045.1). Taxonomy (NCBI): domain Eukaryota; kingdom Metazoa; phylum Nematoda; class Chromadorea; order Rhabditida; family Diplogasteridae; genus Parapristionchus; species Parapristionchus giblindavisi. The sequence goes on along the minus strand of CALSFV010000079.1, from coordinate 420,869 downwards.
AAATCCAACCCATTCAACACTTTCATCCATCAAATTATCTAATCTCTGAACATTATACTTCTCCAACTCACATCCCAACCCAATCACTCTCTTGATGCAATATTAGTTGCTTATTGCTTTCGCGGGAGCTCAAGCCCGTTTAGGTGTAAGACGTTACATACTCATTCCCTTTCACACTATTAGTTATCTTCCCTTCTTTCGTCTGATCTTTCTCTACCTCTATCTTTCCATCTTCAGAGGCGTGGTCTTTTGACTATTCCCTTTAGAGAGAGATCAAGCAAAGATAGGGGGAGGTCGTTTTGTTTTGTATCTTAGTCCTTTTTGTTATATTGTTTCTTAACTATTAAAAACCCCACTTACTAGCTCCATGCCTAGGTATCGGAAGGTTAGGATGTGTTTGATATTTTTATTCGTTGTAACCGTAGATAAATAATATCATTATCCCCCTTAGTATCTTGGTTTAACACGACCAGGGGTTTATTACCTACGACTCTGATTTCAGAGGCTCGTTATAGCAATGAGTGGGAGTCGTAGGATATTACGTACTGTTTACACTAGATAGGCTTTTCCTCGAGTATCCCGCTGCTGTTTTCAATTTTTAATCTCTTTTCAATTAATCATCAAGAATCAATCATTCAATTTTCAATCGGTTAGTCCTGGCTAAAAGACCGCACAACTTCGTTCACAACGGAATTCACATTCGTAACGTGTAAAAAATCACTTTGAAATACTAACTTTATCATTTATATCTATGCTATAGAACAAAACAAAACAAATTGAGATCGATAATGATTGTGACAGAGAAACGCGAATCATGAGATACTAAAGTACCCGAAATTAAATCTTGTTTAAAAAGATGAAATGATACAGATTTAGACGAAGAAGAAGATTTAGAAGAGAATTTAGAAATTTAGAAGGCTAGAAGGAGAACTTAGCATATAAATTTAATTTGGCAACAATATTCAACAAGATTGTTCACTCATTAAACAAATAAACGACTACCATTCAGAAACATTAAGTAATCGATACTGCAAACATATTTTTCAGAAATGGATTAGCGGGGAAAATCGCCCAGGGGACATCAGCGGACACGCGGGGACACGTTTCCATTACAGGAGAGGGTGCACCACTATATTGATATTGAAGTCTTGTTATGAGGATACTTCTTGATCGAAGGGACGACAATTACTGAGAATCTGAACAGTAAACTCATTTCTAAAATGCTATAAGAGTACTAATTAATATTAATATTAATTAATATTAATATCAATGATCATGCTGTAAACGATTCATCCGATGAAAATATTAACAATATAGAAAAAGCCACAGTACCAATTGTGAGTAGAACTTCCTTTTCAGCTATATTGGAGAATATTTTCGGATGTTTCTGAAAATAATGATGATGCGTTCAAAATTCATCACAGATTCATCTTTTCGTCCATTTCATCATAAATCAGGTTCTCATTGAGCAAATTCTATACCTCTCAGATATTTGAATAATCATAATGCTTAAAGGCACACCCCAAGCTAATTTTGCACTCCTCTCTGGTAATGCTCTCTCGTAGACAAAGAAAGCGAGAGAGTGTGGCCAGAGCGGAGCTTGCTTGGGGTGCCGCTTTAAATCGCTGCTGACCTGCATTAAATGTTCCTTCATCTTCTCTCGACCTTTCATCGTTTCGTAACAATAAAGACATCTTCTGGGCTCGTCTGAATTTTAATGTGAAGACAAGATAATTTAAGCTCTGGCCACACTCTCTCGCTCTCTTTGTCTGCGAGAGAGTATTGTCAATGCGGCGAGCAAAGTTAGCTTGTGGTGTGCCTTTGAGAAACCGACACAGAAAGTGTATTTCGCAAGTGATAAATTTAATTTGCACTCACCACGTTTTGAGCCATAATGAACCGAAAGGAAACGTTCGATAATACTCCCTTGACTGGTTTTATTGTCGTTGAAGTACTTATCATAATGAACCTGTAATTTAATATAGTAATAATAATTATATTAAATTAGTAATAATGTAATAAATGTAATGTAATACAACTTTTCCAAAGCATTACGGCATTCTATTAATTTCTTCTGCATTGATTTTGCAACAAAATTCGAAAAAAGAACTTTGTGTTGCGATCAAAATAGCACCTTTCTCATGTGGTATTTCTTTCCACACAATGTGTCACTTGATATGATTTCATGGCAGAGGGGACAGCGAGATCCACCGTCCAGCTTCATAAAATTTCTAATCTGGACCAATTCGTCTTTCTTCTCAAGAGCAATTGAAGAATTCGTAGTGATGAAGTCTTTCACGGTCTGCTGTTGTGGTCGCTGAGGAAGGGGTTGCAAGTGTGGAGAGGCATACTGAAATATCCATTCAATTATTCGTTCAAACAGATGTTATATCGTTGATCTTCTGGAAAAAAAGGTGGTTTCCTTAGCTTAAAGGAACAATCCGAGCGAATTTTATTCTTTGGCGACACACTCTCGTAGGCAAGAAAACTAGAGAGCATTGTCAGAGCGGAGAATTTCAAAGTAGGTCAGGGTGTGCCTTCAACCACTTTGCGGAACAAAAAAACCTTTGAGAGATTTTGGTAGCTAGGACGAAATATTGCTTACTTGAGGAGGAAATGATGCATGATTCACGAATCCGTTTGCCAGTGGCTGTCCTTGAACAAAATTGAAAACCATTGGATTAGGTGATGCAAAGTTGGCAGCTTGCATCGGCTGAAGAATAAGATATATATTTATATTATCATTCAAGCACAAATTGAAACAATTTGAAGATATTTATTAATATTTAAACTTACCCCGGGATTAGGATAAATCCATGGAAAACCATTCAGTGTATTCAATGTGACAATCCCTTGTGGAAAACTCCATTGCACTTGAGGATTCACCTTCAATTAAAGTTTTTTTAAATTGTATTTAAAAAAAAATTAAATTTATCTACGTACCACTTGTTGGCTGAACATGGTATTCCATTCAGTACTTTGATAATTATTGGAAGTTCCCATGGGTAGTGACGTTATCTGATAATTCATGGATGTAATTGACATATCGATAAGAATATTAGGGTGCACAAAATAGAACGTTCAGAACGTTTCTCCTTCCACTTGTTTCAATTCAACGTTTTCGCAGAATCATAATGTTTTCTTGAAGACAACTCAAACTTCAAGGAAATGGTGCTTTCATCGCTTACAACATATCAAATTGAAACGGAAAATGATAATGAATAATCCCTACCTCTTCACTCTTGAAATCCGCTTGATGTGATGAACTAGCTGTCTGAAATATAGCAATATAATCAACTATAATATAAATTAATGATTCTCATCATTCCAAATTTAAAGGGACTGACACTTTTGTCAACGGTCTCTTCAACGGTCTACGCTCTCTCCTTGCTAGAGAACAGAGAAATAGTATGCGTAATGAAGAGACCGTTGACAAAAGTTTCGGTCCCTTTAAATCAACATAATGTGAATATAGATACTTCTGAACCGACAAGGGACGCATCTGGAGTGGGAAAGGCTGCTGACAGATGAGAATAAGAGGGCCATGGACTAGTCGAAATATCATGATAAGCCTCGGTGGAAACGTCAAATTCAGTCTGAAAAGTATCACGTTTTTACCGTTTAAAAATGAATGCACGATGATTGACTGCGTTTTTGACGATCGATTGTGAATATACTAATCATGAAATCATACTTTTATATTTCATATTAAAGGGAGCGTAACCTGACTCAATGGTCTCTTCATTGCGCACACTATTTCTCTGTTCTCTAACCACGAGAGAGCATTGCGCGTCGAAGAGACCATTGAGTGAGGTTACGCTCCCTTTAACCTCGTTGTGACTTGCCTTGTAGCAGTCGATTGTCAATTGTTCTTCAGCTTGGTTCCATTCATGATCTACTTTATCTCGTTGCAGTTCTGCTGGAGATGATGCCAGATAATCTTGGCTATCGTCTCTCTCCAGAACGGGAATCTCTAATGTAGGCGATACTGATGGAGCAGGCATAATCTTTTCATAAACGATTACTATCTCTTCGTCCTCCCCATCATCTTCTTCTGTTTCGACGTGCTGAAAAGCCAAATACTGTATTTATAATACTCTAATCTTTTCCTTTTTTACACTCGAGGAGATTTACCAAATTACAGTCTCCTGCAAAGCTCCCTACTCTACAACTGTGGAAACTATATGGAAACTACCAACTCTTCAAAGACAATGGCATAACTAACGTTCAACCCTTGCCTCATACATTCTTTGTTTTAACGTTATCAATACATAATCTCACGTTGATTCCAAGTTTGCCTCCAGTTGAGTAGTATTGATCTGCCAAGAATGCGTGCGAAATCTGTAAATGCGATTTCTTTAAAGGTTCCAATAGCGGACACATGCTTTCAGGGACATACAACCGATTTGACGATAGTGGACTCCTTATTATATTTATCGATAAGTTCTTGGAAGAGCGAATCGTGAACCTGTAATAACATCTTCTTCAAATACCGCAAAGCATGGTGCTTCCCTTGTTAGTTTCAAAAGTCGTAAAGCGATGTCTACTGCAAATAAAATCGTATGAACAGAGATACCTGTACAAAATGATCGAAGAAATCGAAAAAATTCTCGAAATCTTCACTAGCACAGAGAGTGCAGGATCCAGCCCTATAGGCATTAGTGTGATACTACAAAGATGTATATTTCTTTTGCCGCAAGATAATCCAGCACTCATCACCAATTTTCAAGTTTTGCTGAATTTTCCAAATATATTACTATTGAAACGTGCTCAATGATAAGCAAAAACTCGTATAACTAACCGATAGTCTGTGTGCTTCTACAACAAGATCATCATCGTTCTCGTATCCACACAATTGACACTTCAATAATGATTCCATGGTCACTTCAATAATGGGTATTGATTAATTTTGCGATAAGAGAAGAAAAAACAAGGGACAAGGAGAAATCCAAAGGGTATGAGTGCACAACCGCGACAGGCACAGGGGGGAGACATGAAAACAGATGCGAACACAAGAGGGAGAGCAGAAGGGGAAACCAAGGTGTGATGCGAAATAAAAAGAAGATACAAACGAAATAAGTATCAAAGATACGAATCTTTGATTTTGAAACCTACATATGCCAGAGTGTAATAGGGGGTTTATTAGCCCAAAATTCACTTTCACTGGATTAATGGTCAGGGAAATATAACTGATGGTTTTTTTGAAAGGTACAACAAATTGTTAGCACATAATCTCCTGCTGGTGTCGTTTTCTCTCGTTTTGACGGTATGCAAAGCAGTAGGTCTCAAATGCTCATTCACGATAAAATGAGCATTTTGGCGGGAGTCTCATTGCTTTGTTATCCAGTGATGGAAGAGATAGTGTGCAAAATGAGGAGAGGTCTCAGTCAAAGGATGTCGATCCTTTCATTTCAACAACAGATGGTCAAGGAGGCGAAATGAAACAGCGAAAGACAAAATAGAAATGGTTTGTGTTCTTGCTCGATAAATTCTTCCTCTTCGCTTTGTTTCCACTTTTCTTCTTAGGTATATTTCACTGTTAGCGTACTCCTCTCCATTCATGATTTCTTTGTCTCCTATCGTCTTCTTTTTTTCCACATCGATCGCCTTTCGCCTTGATCTTACGGTAAAGTCTCCCATCAGGCAAGAATCTTCCTCGTGTTTCCAATGAGTCAACCGGGAATAATAATCGACGATATACACTACCCCCACCGCCTCCGTCCCACCAAGGCGCACGAAAGGGGAATTGGTGACTAGATCACGCGGTGAAGTAGGTCCTGAAGACGAGATTAGGCCCTCCGGACTGAATTGGCCTTGAATTATCACTGGCCTAGCAGTAATCACACGCTGGACTTGGTGTGCCTTGAATAACGGGTTGACCTTTACCTTTACCTTATACTCTACTCAGACATACTTTAACGGAACTAGGCACAGAAATGTTCTTCCAAGAACATGGATTAGTTATACTGAATGTAGATGACGCATACAGCAAGAGATTACATTGATGTATCGATTATTCATCCATTTCGTCCCGAAAGCAGTACATAAACGATGGATTAATTCTATTAGTAGCATTAATGGTGCCACTTTGCAAAATATCTAAACAAAGTGGAAGAATGGAGGACTCACGATGATGAATGCACTATGATGAAATGCCACGGAGGACCAGATGAGATGGCGGGAAAAGGTCAAATGAGAGCGATGAATACAACGAAATGAGACAATGACACAGAAGAATAGAGCATGTGGTATATGCTAATTGGGTGATAATATATCACATATGGTGGATTTGCATACTACATGTATTGGGACACAATGGATTATAAGATAGATGACGACGCATACATTAATGACAAATGAAGATGCACTATTGATTAAAAAAATCTTCATTTAGTCACATTGTCTTGGTCACATGCAAGGAAGAGTGTGTTTTGATCTACCCCATCCACGTGTTCATTCCTTTCGATTGGTAGATCAGAGAGGAAGGGAACTTAGAGAGCATTCACTCAAGGCAATTCTCTTTCTAGTTGGAGTTAGAGTTAGTTTGTTAGAGAGAGTTGGCCATCAGTATAAATAATCAATAAGAAATACAAAACTGATTAATGATCAAGTACACTATGAAATCTATAGATCATATCGATCAATAATCAATACGTCATTGTTCGTATAACCCAATATGTGTATGGGAAGTTTGTCATACATCCAATGGCCAATCTCTCTAAACAATCTAGGTAGTGCATAGATCATGGAGAGTGATCGATAACAATGGAGAATTGTGATAGGGAAAACCCCATCCGCCCTGGTCACTTCCTTACACAGTAGTCTCCTGAGACTTGTAGTCTACAGAGTCCAAGCACAAGACCTGCGACTGATAAAGATCATAGTTTAAGGGTTGCGTTTGAAGATAGAAATCATGCGATAAGGCGACTAAAATTTTGGATTGACAGGTATTTTGGATTGATAGTGTTGAGATAGTGAGCATAAGATGATCCGTTAGACAGGATCTTAGGGAGTTATTCTCCCTTCACACCTTATTTCATTATCTTTATACAAACACATTCAATTTCGATCCGTTGTTATCATGGCTCTTACATAAGCTACCATTGTTCATGCTTCCTATAAAAGCTATCATTGTTCATACAAGGGGGCAGTCCCCTCTCATACCATCTACAAAGATAAAGAGTTGCCTACAATAGTTGGATCTACACATCAATGCACTACCAAAATAAACAACAAGCATTAGGACATAATATAACAATGGAGGATCGTGATAGGGAAGAACCTCATCCCCCTGGTCACTCCCTTACACAGTAGTCTACGGAGAATTGTAGTCTACGTAGTCCAAGAACATGACCTGCGACTGATAAAGATCATAGTTTTATGGTTGCATATGAAATCATGCGATCAGGCGACTAAAATTTTGGATTGACAAGTATTTTGAATTAACAGGCATTTTGGATTGACAGGTATATTCGATTGACAGGCTTGTACGGAATACTTTGAACAATCTTTTGCTGATAAGCAGCAGCCAACTGCAATTGAGTTTTCACCGCCTTCTTTTTTATACCATTTTCCCATAATTCGTGGACAAATTTAGAACCTTCAATGTCAAGATTCAAAAGGCTATGTGGCTTTAGACGTTCGTTCTGCTCTGAGCCCTGTCGTCACGCATTGGTTCGAGTACGTGCTGATTTCATCTAATTTTCTTTATTGCACACACTCAATACCGTTACGTAGTGGATTGGATCTGAAAACCGAGTTAATAGGGTTCGCCATATCAAGATAGTCGTCTTCATCCCTTCAACATTCGCGATTTTAGCGAGAACAGAGCGTAAAAATTTCCTAAGATTAACCACTTTGTGGAACGAAATGCTCTTGATTGTAAGGAGATAAATAATATTCTTCTTATTTTCCGTATAAAAATGTACTTGAATAATTGCGTTGCTACTGGCTGGCAGAAGCTCAGAAGTATTCTATCAATCAATCCCCCTTTCCCTCCCTTCCCTCCTCCCGCTCTCTCTGATCTACATGCTATCTCGCTTGATCAAGGTCTCTAAACATTCATTGTGGCTGTTCTCGTTTATCTAAATTAATTTAAATTAGACCCCTGCTGCCTTCAACCAATTCGCTGACAACGCGACGGACCTCTATCAACAAATAATATTTAAATATCTGCTCTCTTGTTCATTTGATATGATGGAAAGAAAGAAAGAAAGAAAGAAAGAAAGAAAGAAAGAAAGAAAGAAAGATACGGACCTAAAGAAGTGACTAGGGTGGATGAAGTTCATCCCTCTGGCGATCTTCCATTGTTGTCGATCACGATCTAGAGAGATTGGCCATAGGGACTGTGCCCACTTCCCATACAAATATTGTCATAATTTATTGATTATTGATCAATATGATCTATATCTTTCATAGAGTATATGATCATCAATCATTTGTTTATCTCTTATGGGCTATTTACATTGACGCAAAAAATTCTCAATATTTGATGTGTAGTTTATCGAAGATGCGACTATTTAGTAACGTTCTTTCATTTGTCAGATACACTTATGTCAGATACCTTCCTTCAGTTCCCGTCACCAGCGGTTAATATAGCTTACAGGCTAGAAGAGACTTCGCTAAAGACGAACTCATTTATGCATAAATCGTGTGTGTGATCGGGAAGATCGATCTTACTTAGTCGGAAATGTATACCCACTCTCCACATGAGTTGAGACGCAAGGCAAATACCAAATATAAAAAGAGCGGTTTATCCGAATCCACTCTCACACAAGTAATGCAAACAAAATCAGAGAGATCGGCGTCTCTCGGCAAAAACACTAACGTCAAATAACCTAACTACAACGACATGAGTCCCAGATCAAATATATTCCAACGAAAGGCACGACATCGCTTTGCTATTATGGAAATGAACAAACTATTACAATACAAACCAAGTAAGATAATACTAATCCTGTGCAACGAAATGCGAAAGATAATGAAATTTTCAAAATTAACTATAACAACACAGAATACTTCTAAAGATCAAAGATCAATATCAAGGATAGTATAGAGCTATCCCACACTAACACCGCCATTCTTCTTCTTTCGAATGGAGAAAGTTCGGGTATTGAATTTTAGTAATGATTTATTCGTATGCAGTCGTCATCTTGTGTAACTTGACTTTTCGTTAGTGAATGATGAGAATAATCAAAACTTGTATTTTTCATTCAGCCGCTGCAAACTGCCAACTATGCGTCAGTTTCTCCGATGAATTCCAATTTTGTTCTGGCTACCGGATTCGTCACCCATGCATCATTTCCTCATCAAGTACACAATTTTTCAATTTTCAACCATCATCAAAATATCTCAAAAGCATTTTGTTCCAAAAATTGGTTAAAGGGAGCATAACCTCGCTCAATGGTCTCTTCATTGCGCACACTATTTCTTTGTTCTCTCACAACGAGAGAGCATTGCGCGTTGAAGAGAACATTCAGTGAGGCTACGCTCACTTTAATCTAAGGAGATCTTTGATCTATTTTAAGTCGATATATATCAATGACTAATTAATTGGATATTTCAGTATGCCACTCCATACTTCCAACCTCTTCCTCAGCTTCCACAACCGCAGCCCGTGAATGATTTTTTCTCAACTGGTTCTTCAAATACTCTTCCAATAACGGATGACTGGCAAAAGGTTCGGCAGTATACGAAGCCGGACGCGAATGCTCACTGCCCTTTCTGCTGTGAAGCCTGGCATACGTTATCTGGAAGAAAATCCCATTTGAGAAAGGTTCTTCATTTATTTTAATCACAATACTAATAATATTATCATTTTTCTCTATCTCCAAAAGAATTGCTAAATAAATAAAACAGAAAATAAGTTACTTTGCCGCGAATTTATTGTAGATTGTCGTAACGATTATTGCCTGCCTCTCACCTAACCCGGCTGATCTTCGTCGCGCGCTATTTTATATATAAAAGAGATCGGCATAGTTTCTGAACCATGCAAAACATGAAAGTCTCTTCTACAAATAAAACAAGTGATTTTTATATGGTCAATAATAAGCTTTGGAAAAGTTGTTTAATTACAGGTTCATTATGATAAATACTTCAAGAACTGTCATGTCGGTGGTAGATTGAGTAACATTCTCGAACGTTTCTATTCAATTCACTATGGGTCACGACGTGGTGAGTATTTACAAACCAAGTTTCAACTACTATAACAATCACAAAATGTACAAAACGTCCGTATAAAATGTACTTGTGCAATTGCCTTGCTACTGGCTGCTAAACAGAGAAAGAACTATCGATTAACTCTCCACTTTTTCCTCCCTTCTTTCCTCGCTCTCTATGATCTACGTATTGTCTCACTTGTGCTCTCTCTCTAAACATAGAAACATATTGTGGCTGTGTACCAAATATACAAGTGTATTGTATTCGGTCAATAACATTACTTTTCACTTTACTTTTCCAAGATTTTAAAACCACATTAATGATGCTTTCACACAGTTTTCATTTCATATTCATTTACAAATTCAGATGAGCTCAGAAGATGCCTTCATTGTTCCGATAGTAAGAGAGGGCAACACGAGATGAAGGAACATATAATGGAGGTTTGCGATTTTACACCATTCCCTAAACTAATTTTACTCTCCGCATGATCAATACTCTCTCGCAGACAAGAGAGCGAGAGAGTGTGGCCAGAGCGGAGAGTTTTAAATTAGCTCGGGTATGCCTTTAGGCATTTCGATCATTCAAAGATATGCGAGATGCTCAATGACTTATGATGAAATTGGCGAAAATATGAATCTTGAACGTTTTACTGAATTCTAATGTATCATTACTGTTTTCAGAAACACCCGAGAATATTCTACAACATAACTGAACAGGAAGATACACACAGAAGAGGTATTTTTGCGAATATTTTCATTGGATGAGAGAGAAATTGTATAGTACATAATCTGTAAATAAATAGCATTAGTTATTTTTGATCATATTCATTTTCATCGTTGCATGCATATTTATAATGATGTAGATATATATATATATATATATATATATATATATATATATATATATATATATATATATATATATATAATACTCTACCTCTACATCATTATAAATACGCTTATATTGTTCAGAATCTCAATATCTCTTCGACGAAGAAGCCTCTTCATGACTGTTCTTCAATAAACGATCAAGATTTGCTCACAAGTCGAATACCTGAACCGTCACTTTTAATCATCTCATTTTCCCTATATGATTCTCTGTTATATTATGAATCATATCAGTCATTTCTTCATCCTTGTGGCCTATAGTTATTTCTCTTTTTTTTTAAATGACGAACGATATTTTCGAACTATTAAGTAGTTTTAGAATAGTAGTCCGGTTTCACAGTACAATCTTGATTTTGTTGTTCGCAACCTTTAATTATGCGGTCAATTTATTCATTTTCCTCATTATTGCCCCCCTCCAATCCTTCAAATTTCTCACTTCCTCTTTTTTTTGCTCTCTCGTCAACTTCAATTATCTATCTTAATTTTGGTATGGCACTTGGGGGTCAGCCAACAACCCTTCCCACTCTACTTTCCCATTTTGAGTGGATCGGTGGGCACGAATAGCCTGCGGACATCCCCAAGCCCGATTTGCATAACAAAAAGTGATGCTGTGCATCTGGTGATCTGCACGGGGAATCGAGTACTTCGAAGTCATTCCCGAGGAAATGACTGTTACGGCGCAAGTCTACACTGTCCAACAGCGGAAGCTTAGACTCTACCTCGAACAATCACTTGGGAAGGACGCTCGGATCTTCCTGCAACATGACAACGCTCGTTCACAATTCACTGGAACGACCAAATATGAGCACAAACCACTATCCAGATCGTACTAGTCTACTATTTCAATGTCATGCTTTTCCTTTTCCCGTCTGGCCTCAACGTCCCTGATAGTCGACGGCACATGGCTGAATTTTACTACTCGGAAGCCCCTTCTGAAACAACGGTGCGAGATTGGTTCCATCGTTTCGAGTAGAAGGACTACTCTGGAAGACAATGAAGGTCGAAGTCAGCAACCAAGCATGCATTAGCGTTGCTTATTTCTTCAACTTACATTATGTTATTAAAACCGCAACGCGCCATGTGATCGCGTTGCGGCACCCAACCTACCTTATATTATTTTTAAATTTTCGTTTTTGGAGAAATTCGAAAAAACACACTATTCTTAATTTTGCAAATTTGTATCCAACCATTGTCTTTGTCATGTATATGAAATGTTTATTGGACGGTGTTAAATTTTCAAAACGTGCGCACGCCGTAACCTCCGCCGTAACGACGGAGATGTTACGAAAACGTTACGGCGAGCGCACGTTTTGAAAATGTATCACTGCATTACGTACCTGCATTATATATTTTATTACTGTAATCTTCTCATTGTCAACTAATTTACTGATCTATCTTAAAGGGAGCGTACACTATCTCAATGGTCTGTTCGACGCGCAGTACTTTCTCGTTGTTAGAGAACAGAGAAATAGTGCCCACAATGTAGAGACCATTGAAAGAGGTAACGCTCCCTTTAGTGTATATCAAATAGATTTCTAGTACATATACTCTAGGAAATTTTTGTCTTTTTCATAATTATGTAGTTTTTTTAATAATAAAGAAAGTGTGCGAATCTTCTTAAATTGATTGACTTGAAAATCGGAATTTCCAAGGTTTTTCAGACACGACGAATTTCATCTCCGAACATGATAATACACACTACACTTAAAAATATAAACAATAAACCAAGTCTAAATATTTAGTATTTTTTATCATCACCCTCAAGAATTTTCCGTAGACACAATTATAGTCTTCATAAGCACACACTCGTTTCTCTCATAAACAGTTTTGTAAATTGCATGGCCACGGCCCGATGAACCGTAGAGGAGAGGAAGAGGATTATGTATTCTTAGCTCAGTGGTAGAGCAGCCGACCTGCAAGCGGAAGGTGGTTGGCTCGAGTGCTTCAGCATCCATCGTCTTTTGCGCGCTCCTCTGACATGAGAGACTTTGAAAAATCTCTACATCTGGAATGGTTTCGCTATATTCGATTCAATCAATTATATGTAGTCCCTCATCGTTACTTGATTTTTTTAATCTCCACTAATAGATATTTATATGCTTTCCCGTTGTGGCACAGTAAAATATGAATTCAATTTTCTTATACTTTCATAGAATTTATTGTTCATTGCGTACCCGTATAATAAAGTATTATAATATTATCAAATAAAAATGCAATAAAAATGTTTCAGTTTTTTTCCAAACGTTTATGTAATTTATATCATGTTATTATTATATTTCTGGTAAAATATTTGATATTACTTAAAGAGTTGCAAAGGAAATGACGAGATAATGTAATAAATCGACACAACTAGATCATCATCATTCTCGTTTCCACACAATTGACACTTCAATAATGAGTCAATTCAATTATTAATCTTAAAGGGAGAGTGATCTCTCTCAATGGTCTCTTCATTGCGCACACTATTTCTCTGTTCTCTAACAACGAGAGAGCGTAGACCGTTGAAGAGACCGTTAACAAAGGTGACGGTCCCTTTAACGACTGTGGGATGATTGATTTTATGTTAAGAGAAAGAAAACAAGGAAGGAGGCGAAGGGCTAAAGGGCATGGGTGAACAACCGACAGAAACAGGGGAGAGGCATGTAAACAGTGAGAGAGATACAAGAGGGAGAAAGGGGAAGTGAGACCAGAGATTGATGCGAAACATAATATGTAATAAGAGACAGTTTGTGTAAGAGTCGAACAAGGGTTGGCACAGGCCAAACATTTTAATACCCTCAAAACTTGTGTATAGACTCATTATTGAAGTGCGAAAGAGGTAAACAAGAGGACTCTCTCAATTCCGCGCGCTCTCTCGCACTGTCGAGAGAGCGCGGCGAAATGAGAGAGTGCCGAAAGAGCGCGCGGAATAGAGAGACGCAGACAACTCCTCGTGATTTTGCAGATCACTATATCGAGGCAATATTAGCGGGAAAAAATTTCCACTAATCGAGCTTTTGAAAAATTTTCAAAACTAATGAAGTAGACACCCATCATCGCCATCGAATTCTGCCAAAGGATCCCAATTTTCATACCTCTAGCTCAACCATGCACTGAGAACGGCTTGAAAACGTGATGTTACCGTAATCCCGCTCAGGCGTTGCGGGACCATTGGGGCCGAAATGAGAATGCCCATCTTCATCAGCAGGGTCGACAACCCCTATTCACAAGTTTTGAGGGTATCAAAATTTTTGGCCTGTGCCAACCCTCCCCCAGATTTGCCCGACTCTTATACAAACGGCCTCATAACATAATACATATTATGTCAAGAAGAAAGTTAAATATACAGCCCGTTATTCAAGGCACTCGACCCTGCGGGTTATCACCGCTAGGCCAGTGATAATTAAATCCCAATTCAGTCCGGATGGCATAATCTATTCTTCAAGAAGAAGGTGTTGAAAAGGTTTCAAATTACCGTTCACGTTAAAGGGAGCGTAACCTCACTCAACGGTATCTTCGACGCGAATTGCTCTCTCGTTTTTAGAGAACAGAGAAATAGTGTGCGCAATGAAGAGACCATTGAGTAATGATTTCAAACTCGTATCTGATAGATCGTTGATGAAACACTGAACGAATGGCAGAAACAGTCATAAATAAGTGATATTGGAAGAGGATGTTAGATGAATAGTTAAATCGGAAGATTCATTTCATTTCATTTATTGTATTAGTACAATTTTATAATATAACAACCAAAAATTAATTACACGTTAATATTTTATTTATTTTTTTCAGATAAACACAAGAAGAGGATTTACAGACGAAAACGAATACAATACATTCTATTATGATACATGTTTACAAGAAATGATTATTTCATTCTAACGCATCCTTCATTAATTCTACCCACGTTATAGCCAGCCGATTTTGTAATATATACATAAAATGTATATCAAAATGTATATCATAATTCCCATTATTAGTTATTCTATGATATATTTTAGTACCAAACCAATAAACAAAGTAAACAAAAACAAAGTTGTTGTAAGTTGTAAACAAAGTTGAATATTGTCTGTGTTGATTAGAAAGGTTCCGTCTATTGCTTTGAGTTGGGATAATTCTTCTATTTTTTAGCATAAGCTAGAGTTAAAGTGTTTAAAGAAGGTATATCCAAAAAAATGAGTTCTAAAATATCATGTGATATTTCAAAGATATATTTAAGTTCATAATTTATAAAAGTACTCATATGACTAATAGCTAAAGGCAAAGTTTGTGATTGTTTTCTCCTAAATTCAGGGAATTCCATTATGATGGCCGTTAGATATAATCGAATTGCTATAGTTAACCTTAACATCTTCAAAGATGTTTCTGGTCCGTCCCATGCATGTTCCTCTAGCAGTAATATGTATATCTTCGATCTCACCGTATCTCTTCACTTGATGTTCGTCTACAATTTTATCATAGCCCGCATCTTCAAGGAAGTTCTTCGCGTGCATAATTGCTGTTGACACTTCGCATAGGACTTTCGCTAACATCACGGGAGTTGTCATCTCGCCATTTCTCCATAAAAGCACTGAAAGTATGCTCGTATGTTGGAAGTATTTGTTAGTCGTATTCATATTATTCTAGAATAATATAAAGGGGTTAAACTTTCATCGATATCGCCAACTTACTAGGGAATGGTTTCTGTGATGGTTGAAATTACGGTTAGTAACCTACATAGCGATAATCAGCATGGTCGACTTAGTAAGAATCAACTGTGAAAAGCTGCAGTTGATCGACTTTTTAAATGAAAACAGTCGCATATCCGCCGCACGAAAGACAGACAAAAAGTTGCATTTTTTAAAAACTTTTGTACACGAGTTCGATTCCCCCGAAAGCATTTTATGTCTTCATGGTAATTCCAGCAAAAAATTGCTGTTTCAATGGAAATCAAGTCCACAAAATCTTCTTTGGCTGTCTTTCGTGCGACGGATATGCGACGGGTTTCGTTCAAAAAAATCGAGCAACTGCAGCTTTTGAAAGTTGATTCTTACTAATTCGTTTTTGCATTATCATGTTCATTATCACTTCACTTCACTTTTTCATCATTACCCGTTTCATTGTATATTCATGAATAAGTCTTCGATATTCTTTCCAACCAATCGTATCTTTTACGCATAATGACGATGTCCCGAAAACAATGACCCGATTTCAACCAAATAATGATTCATGATTTGTTCTTTCTCTATGTGCATATTATAGTAGCGAAGTTGCTGGCGAACGTCCACATTGTTTACCCACTGTGCAAACTTTGATATTTATTATGCATTTTGATCTCTTTATAGATCGTGATAGAATCACGTATTGACCGTATATGCACATGCTCTAGTATTTCGAAACTTAAAGTCTACTTAAACTACGTCACAGACTTTACAGAAGTATACTTTAAGTCTACTTAAAGTGAAAGAACATTTGACGAAATGCATTACATTATACTACACCACTTTAAGTAGACTTACGCAGTAAAAAAGAAGGAGTAAGAGGTTGAAAAGACAAAGTTAAGTCGAATGGTCAGCGAAACCCCCCCCCCCCAATGTTTTGATGCCCTGCGGCCCTTTTCCAACAACCACCTGATACCAATTAACGAAGTCCTCTGGGTGATCACTGCTCGGCCAGTGACGATTCAAGGCCAATTCATTCCGGAGGGCCTAATCTCTTTTTCGGACTAACTTTACCGTCTGGTTGACAAGGGAATTGAAATCCTGTGACCCGATCTCGTTCGCCAACTTCTCCTGTGTAAACCGTAGTGAAACGTCCAAATCATTGACGCAGATGTAATAGTACAAAGAGTAAACTTGTCCATATATAGGACGTACTATTTGCGTTTAATATCAGATACAAACGTATTTGTAAAACGCACTGATGCAAACTGCACACTCCATCCTCGCACTACTTTGCTTATTCCCATATGCAGGTTAGTTATTTGGCAAGTCATGAAAAACGTGAAAGCACTGTCACGAAATTAAAGAGATGTGCAATAGTTTTCTCAACGGTGCCACAATCAACGCTTTTGAAAGAACTGACCAGAAACAAATAACCGAGTGGAGTACGGCATCGCTCTCTAAATTCAACTTCATAAAGCTCATTTCAGTAGTTCAAGCTACCGATGAGCAGAATTGTCCAAATGACGGTGCCGGAGTATGGTCAGAGTGGACGGCCACCGGTGAGTGTCCTGAGACTTGTAATCCATTGACTCCCGGTTACTGCAAACCATGTGGCTCATGCTTCACTGCTCCGAGAGTGCGAACTTGTCTGTCTGAATCATGTGGCTGTCCGTGTGTGTAAGTGTTCTTCTTCTAATAATGATGTATTTATGCCAGAGATGAAATGAAATAATTGCGATTTGACAATGTAATGGGGTGTGATTCTCCAGGGATATCTTCAAAACTATGAATGTAGAAATTTGAATGAATTCTCGTATGACGACTATGGTAGAATACATTGAGGAAAAGACTTTTTGTCACAGTCGGAGATGAGATGAGTGGTTTTAAATTAATATAGTATACTTTTCAGAGGCGAAGCATCCGATATTGGTCCATGCAATACTGCTCTATGCACGTTTCCAACGCCCACTTGCTGTCCACCTTATCAGAAAAGGCTGAACAATCGGACGAAGTCCTTCTTCTGTGGATTAGAAGTGGTGCAGCCCAATCCCAAGGATCTTTGTGGTCCTAAATGATTTTGTTATCAGCACATTATATGGAATTAATAAAGATATTTCAAAATTTATGAATATTTTACAATTACAGTTTCAACATTTTTTTCGTCAGTTGCAACGAATGCTCAGGGTTTGTTGAAACATAGACTAAATAAACTGTCTGTGAAATGAAGAAAAAATGGTTTGATATCTGTAAGCCGACGCGGCATCTGTGTACATAACGTATCCCAATGATAAACATCGGAACCACTCTTAAAGGGAGCGTAACCTCTCTCAATGGTCTCTTCATTGCGCACACTATTTCTCTGTTCTCTAACAACGAGAGAGCATTGCGCGTCGAAGAGATCATTGAGTGAGGTTATGATCCCTTTAAAGGCTCGTAGTTTAGTTGACATAGAGCTATGAAATATTGTTTTCCGATCTCGTTGGCCAACTTCTGATGTATAAAACACAGTGAAACGTATTCCAATATTTGATGTAGATGTCTTTGGAAACCTTCCGATGTCGATGTTTCATTTAATTTTTTCGAATCATGCCTTAACTATTCCAAGGCCACATTGACCTTTGGCAAAAAATAAATAAGAGTTTATTCAGTGGCGTATCAACTTACAAGGGAAAGTCTGGTTGGCCGGTACGGATTTTCGCTGGTCTATACATCTTTTGCTCTCAAATTCGATTCCCGCACAAGCTACCTCACAAAGACTGTGTTTCATTGTAGGGCGAAAAAAAAATCCCACGGACATTCTGCCAAAATGGTCAACTTGAAAAGTCTTGTTTTTTTCGGATACCTATCGAATGGTATATCACGCATGTCACCTAAGGATTGACCAAAATCGTCTGCTTCACTACACACTTTTGAGCTGACCCCCTCTTTTCTCCACGGTTTTCAATGGTCCTTGGGTAGGACATCCCTGAACCAGAGTAGCAAGGTTGGTAGATCAATCGTCTCTCCAGGAGCTCACGTCAAAGTTCGTCGTTGAGGCCCCTTCCGATGCGATTTTCTCGGCTCACAGGAGAGCTAGGAAAAAGTGATCAACAGATGAAATGTGTAATTTCTCGAGTACTTTCAGATAAAAATGTGAAAATCCAACTTTTTGATTTTGTGTTCCATAAGGAATTGGTTTTGTTCTACAGTTCCGGGACCTATTTTGTTTTGGGCACAATCGATAGAGCTCGTCAATAGCTTTCATTTAAGCCCTTGTGAGCCGATTTAAGTTGGCATTTGGCTGAATGACGGCCAAAAAACTGCATTTGAATGATGGTAGATCACTAATAAAAGCCGCGCGTTGCTTTGATCGACTCGCCATTGTCGGATAATTGACCGGATTGTCCTGTAATATACTGGAGAATGTGCTGACGATCAATCTGACGTCGAGTCGCTCACCCAAGTACGTTTTGTTCTCGCAGCAGCCAAATCAGCGAAATTAGTCCATTCCGATGGTTCCTGATACGGATTGACCGATGAATACTGTAGATATGAGAGAAAGTTCCAGTTCCGCCCAGTGGATGGGCATCCAAGATGGCTACGTCGATTCAGTCCATCGAGAACTCTCTCGGGAATTCTTCGAGAAACATAGATCACTTGGCCAGAGATCCAGAGAGTTCTAAATGGAACTTTTCTCAGATCTACAGCATTCATCTTTCAATCCGTATCAGGAACCATCGAAATGGACTAATTTCGCTGGTTTGGCTGCAGCGAGAACAAAACGAACTTGGGTGAGCGATTCGACGTCAGATTGATCGTCATCCCATTCTCCAGTATATTACAGGACAATCTTGTCAATTAGCCTACAAAGGCGAGTAGATCAAAGCAACGCGCGGCTTTCATTAGTGATCTACCAGCATTCAAATGCAGTTTTTTGGCCGTCATTCAGCCAAATGTCAACTTAAATCGGCTCCCAAGGGCTTAAATGAAAGCTATTGACGAGCTCTATCGATTGAGCCCAAAACAAAATAGGTCCCGGAACTGTAGAACAAAACCAATTCCTTATGGAACACAAAATCAAAAAGTTGGATTTTCACATTTTTATCTGAAAGTACTCGAGAAATTACACATTTCATCTGTTGATCACTTTTTCCTAGCTCTCCTGTGAGCCGAGAAAATCGCATCGGAAGGGGCCTCAACGACGAACTTTGACGTGAGCTCCTGGAGAGACGATTGATCTACCAACCTTGCTACTCTGGTTCAGGGATGTCCTACCCAAGGACCATCGAAAACCGTGGAGAAAAGAGGGGGTCAGCTCAAAAGTGTGTAGTGGAATCAGTCAATCCTTAGCTGACATGCGTGATATGTCTCATCCCGAAGTCCGGGACCGGCCAACCAGACTCACCTTGTTAGTGAGAACACAATTCTGTTATTGTTTACAACGATATTTGCGATACCTTTTATACTTCAAATGTCAAGATCATATACTGTATATTATTACGATACACAAAGCAAAACAATTTCAGTTGGAATCGGTTTGATTGCTCATCGTTGAATTCCCGTCATCTACGTAATCTACTTTTGAATTAACTCTATTATCATCATCATCATCGTAATCTTCCTCAGAGTCGTCGCTGCAAATGGGACATGAATTATGTACATACTTTTAAATTACTCCTCAAGACATGACGACGAAAGACGAGAGCTAATTCAGAGCTAGCCAGAGCTAGAGCTAGAGCTAATTAGCTAAGAGGAGCAGAGCCCGGCTTTGACAATACTCACTCGCAGACAAAGAAAGCGAGATAGCGTACCGATAGCGGAGAATTTCAAATAAGCGCGGGGTGTCACTTTGATTTCCGGTCACATATCTTATTCTTTCTTTTATTATGATTGTGCCAACATACATCTCAACATCAGTGATACGTCCGATAATCGTCTTCACGTGCTCGTCGAGGTATGCCATATACTCTAAAAATAGATATGAATTTTGCTATGTTTGTTCGTACATTGTCTCAACCGGTTTATTTATTTATTTATTTATTTATTTATTTATTCTCATATTCATATTTATATTTATATATTCATATTCATATTCATATTTATTCAGTTGATAGCCACTTTTGAAACATTACAATGGACCTTACGCTGTTGCTTTTGGAATATGGTTCCGATCGTCGATGATGAACAATTGTACACTCCGTAGAGGTATTCGTACGCTTCATCTAGATTACTCACCAACTCGTAAACCTTTTGCATAGTCTGAACGATTTGTTATTAAGATCGAGCATTGCAAATATTTTAGTGAAATGATTTGAATATATGACGGCAAAGTCTAATCTAGTCAATCATAAACTATATACATTGCAATAAAGTGTTCAGACGATTCAGGCGAATTACGTTCAAAATGAATGGCGCATTGTGTAACAAGAAAAAACGGATATTTTGAAAACCCAGGGGCTATGCAAATTATGACGCAAATCTATCATCAAAATAAGCAAAGTCGACTTACTTCATCTCTGAACGCCTTTCTGTTAATTAAGAATCGTTCGAACGGTTCCTGCAAGAAGTTAATATCTAATAAAAGAAATTAGTTATTTACGACTCACAGTTTCATTCCATTTCTCCGAGAAATTGTTGCTTGCTGCTAGCATCTCATCAAAGACCATACTCGTATTGTACAGTTGTGAGAAGTCCTCGAACTTTTCAGTGTTGTTTTGCATCTCAAATCAATTTTTTTACTGTAAATAATCTTTTTAAACTTTTTTTGCAAGATTTGCAGTAACTTTTAATTGAAATTGGATAATAGGAAATTAGCAGAAAAAAAGAAGCCACATTCTTTAAACTTCACAATAATTACTTTAGGCTATGATCATTTGAAAGAAGATAACTTACTGCGTCGATGTATTTCTCCTCCTCATCAAAATTATCCGAATACGTTTCGTTGCCCTCATGTACCCTATAGAAAACAGTTTTTCACGTTTTCACAATTCGCTAGCTGTGTAATTTGTAAGACTAGTTTTTTTCTTTAATTATTGGTGTTACTTTTCCTGTTAAAACCAATTTCATGATTATGAAATCAATATTAAACATACTGACAGTTCAGAGGCATATTTGATCACCACAGCGAAGCGATTCCTGGCAGTTGAAGTCGCATTATTCACAGCTTCTACAAATAAATTGAGACACACTGTTTTGTTCAAAGCGTGGGACAATGAGCTCTGGTAGCTCATTCAAAATCAAGAAAGTGATTATTTTACTAAAATTCATTAAACCAATATAGTAAATTCAATAAATAAACAATAAAAGCAGTGCCCACCATAGAATCTGTCGTCCTTAATCGCCATTGTATTATTATCATCGTCTTCGATGGGTTCCAATTGTTGGACGAGATTGGTCAGCTCTTCGACACACTCTCTCAGTGATTCGACTTGACACTAAACGAATCACTATTGACAAGGCGAAGGATAATGTAATCACGTTATTCAAGGCACACGAAGGCCCTAAGTGATTAGTGTTTCAGATAATCTGAAATATTTATTCGAAAGAGATGAAGAATATCGTTCGTACAAACTTGTCTATGCTAGATAATGTGAGCGCAGTGTTTATAAGTATTCAAACAAAACTATCAATAGTTACCTCCTCGACACGATCTCTGAAGACATCGAAAAAGAACGCGGCTCTCGGCTGAAGGATGAATCTACCATTAAAGGCACACCCGAGCAAATTTTACTCTCCACTCTGGCAACGCTCTCTCGCAGACAGAGAACGCGAGAGAGCATTGCCAGAGTAGAGAGTTTCAAATTAGCTCGGGGTGTCGCCTTAAAGAAGGGGACCCATGAGTTGGCATGACTGACTCCCGCCACGATAAGCATGCTGGCTATTGTTTATATCATATGGTAATTGGCGTAAGGGATAATGAGAAAATGAGAGAGAAAGTATGCAAATTCAATGAGCACTCTCTACATGCCTTGAAAGTTGTACTTTCAATGCTCATAGTGAGCTTTAAACATATCGGGAAACAATATCAGATATGTCTTTCGATTCGTGTGAGGAATCTCTATCATTCTATCTGAACAGTCTTATTACGAAAAAACTCGTGGGTCTCCATCTTTAACGACCAACATTTCGAAAGGAACGTACGGAATTTGCATATTCCTTCTCGAGTCTATTCAATGTCGTGTAAATCTCAGATATATTTGAGCCTAAAAGCTCCACGGTTACGGCCTTTCTGTTTGTGCTGTTGAATATGTCCTTAAACATATCAGAAGAATCAATTTTTCATCAATTGAGAAACATTGGAAGAAAATTATGAAAAAACTTACTTCTCCGAGATCATAAGCAGTGCACAAAGCGGTAATACACGATAAGAATGATATAGGTAGGATCAGCATTGCTTATGATGAAATTTTGGGGCAAGATTTGGCTCGATCTACTGCTTAGGCTTCCTTCAACAGTAAAATCGAGAACACTGCGAGGAAATAGATGGAGGAGACGTTGATTCATTCGGTAGCCTTTTCAATTGACAAATGATTTCACTTTATGCAAAATGAACGAACGTCGCCTACTACAACGAGATATCTTAGTCAGAACAAAAACTGAACGAATACCAATAATAATATTAACATTTCTTTGAGTGGTGACAGTGGCGGGAAACAGATACAAATGGGGTGAAATACTATAGTGCACATAACATACTATGACGCAACTGAGGCAACATAGGACAAAAGGGTGATCGAATATAAATTTGACATTTGACAATAACATTGAATCAACTTTATCGGCTTTAATGGGTCTTTCGTAGCTGGGTTGCCATGAGGTTTCTCCATTACGAACGATTGTACCTCGCCACTTGTAAGAATTGTGACTTCACGAAATCATCCCTCCATCTCTTAACTGGGCGACCTTGCTTCTTCTTGCAACTGGGGGTCCAATTGATTGATAAATTTGACACTGATTGATTATAAATTTGACAATCATATTTATAGATGGGCGACATGCCACGGGCTAACTGATCAGAATAACAAAAAGGTACAGTCGTTGGATTGCTGTAATGTAAATTCGATAGTGTAAATTGGATACACTAGGATTTCGCAGTTATTGAAAATTGTGTGTTTCGAATGCTCACGTCAGGTCTTATGCTGGTCAAATTACCAATGAAATTACCGCTTATTTCCTTTATGTTTGTACATTATTCACATCGAATGCAAATCTGTGTTGAGTAAGTGTTGAAAATGAGAGGAATGAAAAGAGAGACGATGATTGTTTTTTGGCATATCAACTGGGTCTTCTTTCCTCGCTGTTTTTTCCAAGCCTGTGGTTTCGCTAGATAGTAATAGGGACAATCGGAGGCTCGCTAATCCATTCATGCGCGTCACTATTAATTTAATTTAATTTAATTTAATTTATCATACATTGAATTAATGTGTCAACAAGCGATAAATGCATATTGTGAACTATGTTGACATTATTTATGGTATAGATTCCTTATGATTAGCCCTACCTAGATTCAGGGAATTACATTTATCGGATGCATGTAATATGCAGTTCACTCTCTCTCCTTCTCGCGCTCTCTCTCTGATCGCCATAATATCTCGCTTGGATTCTCTCTCTAAACATAAAAATTCATTGTGTATTCTCGTATCAAATAAACAAGTGTATTTCCGTAATCTATATACCGTACCACGTTAACGCAAACTGACTTTATTTTTCAAACTTGCTATAAAAATTCCGTGCTTGTCAGTCGTGAGGGTGACCTCACTCAATGGCCTCTTCATCGCGCACACTATTTCTCTGTTATCTAACAACGAGAGAGCGTAGAGTGTTGAAGTTGACAAAGGTGTCAGCCCCTTGAAATGCGCACCCCGAGCATATTTGAAACTCTCCGCACTGACAAAGTACCAACGAAAGACGCACCAGGCAACGCTCTCTCGCTTTCTTTGTCGGCGAGAGAGCGTTGCCTGGGGTGTCTTTGCTACTCTGGTATTTTGCCGCTTAAAGTCTACTTAAACTACGTCACAGACTTTAAGTAGACTTTAAGTAAACTTTAAGTGAAAGAACATTTGACGAAATGAATTACAGTATACCACACCACTTTAAGTAGACTTACGTCTCACTTTAAGTTTACTTAAAGTCTACTTAAAGTGGGAAAGTTTAAGTAGACTTTAAGTGGCAAAATACCAGAGTAGTACGTGTGTCTATTTATGGTGAAAAATAATAATAATAATTATTATAGATATTGAAGCAAACATCGGATGGATTATGAAGAAGCAAGAAGGCAAATACTCATCAGACAACTCTTTCACGGGCTTTTGGACGTAAGAATATGAATATTTCAAACAAGCAATCGGATTCGACCATTCTGTCGAATTACTAGGTACTTTTGATTCCCAAATACGTGATTACATGGGCATGATTATTATGACATATTTATTATTTATTGGGGGGGCTCTGGTATTTCAAAACTTGAAGTCTACTTGCACATTCACTTTAAGTAGACTTGTAAGTCTACTTGCACATTCACTTTAAGTAGACTTGTAAGTCTACTTAAAGTGAGATGCAAGTCTACTTAAAGTGAAAAAGTGACGTCACTCACATGAAGTTTACCTAAAGTAAACTTCAAGTCAGTGACGTACTTTAAGTAGACTTTAAGTTTTGAAATACCAGAGTGGTTTCATTACAATACTACAACACAATGATTTTTATCAACCACAGAATATTCGGGGAGGAAATTGTTCTGCGCTTGATAAAGTTTCATTATCGATAGAAAAATAGGGAAGTATAATACAACGATGATGGTTTTTAAAGTATTTTTTTTCCAGAAAAATCATTTGCAGTTTATTACAATTGTGACATTGATTCTATACGCTATCGAGACCCGAATAGTTGTACAAGGACGGAAAACACCTCCTTATGATTCAGTGTTCTACATGCTTTGGAAAGCTCAGGTATGTGGCAAATCAAACGCTTTGGAACAAAAAAACGCTGACTCGAGAAATTAAACTAGTGGACTAGTGAACTAGTGGACAAGTGATCTAGTAAACTAGTGGGCTAGAGTTTACTTTTTTGTATTGATATTTATCGGGTTGTTTCAGGCACTAATTGATTGTTTCACGCTGCTATTCTACTTCTTCGGAGCATTTGTACGCCATTTCACAATAACTTTGGAAATGGCGTACAAATGGCCTTTCTTCATGAACACTAATGATACGGTGTTCCCAAAGCTTTATCATGTACGGAACGTTCAATTGTTATTTTTAATTATTTATTTATTTCATACACCCCTGACAGGAGCGACAGAAAATAGAGAAATGGGTGTAATGATAAAAAAAATTTACGAAACAGTTACCATTCAGGCTTTTCTTGCGTTCTCACTTATGAGTGAACTATTTGGAGTGACAATAATAACGATTCATCGTTTCATATCGATTGTATTAAACGGAACAGCTTTTGAAAAGGTGTTTTTGAAAATAACCCCCTCGCCTTATTCACACTATTTATTTGTCACTTATTGTCACATCTATTTAATGTATGATAAATTAAATTAAATTAAAATCTATGATGAGCAAGTGTCACGGCGGTTCAATAACAGTAATTAAGAGCGACTCTGGATTTTTCAAACCTATTGCAAAATTGGTCAAAAAAGTCTTAACACGAAAATTCATATGAGATATACAATATGATTGAGTGCGTTGCGGCGACGCGTTGCGGCTGCTCGCCATAGGAGCGCTTCTGACTGCAGCTATCACCGTGTTTTGCGGGAACATGCCGAGATGGCTTAGTGACTAGTAGTTTTGTTTAGCGATCCGAACACCGTAAGTTCGAATCCCGATCGGTGCAAATCAACTTTGCCGATTTTTCAAAGTGCGGGAGGATTCAAGACAAAGTTAAATGTAGGGATTTCCCTCCAATGAACCGCCGTGGGTGTTGAATCAGATGAGTGAAAAGAGAGACAATGATTGGCTAGGACTGATGTAGATTGAATATGCTTTAACGCGAATTTTATGGTTCGAAGACCTCGCATAATTAATTATATGGCAAGCCGATTTTGCTTTTATCGAGATTGATCTACGGAGTTACAATGTTCTGAAAAAGTTAAGCTTCTTTGAATAATGAATTCATGATCTTTGATGATTTCTCTGTGATTTAAGTTTACTTCATTTATGGTATAGATTCTTTATGATTAGCCATACCTAGATTCAGGGAATTACATTTATGAGATGCTAGAGGTAGTTGCCAATCAGCTGTCCATTGAGCGATAGTCAAACCGCCGCTTGAAGCGGTTGGTTAGTGTCATTAGACTAACGAAGAACGTCTTGAGTGTTTCAATGTTGTAAGAATCGAGGTAATTAGGTATGCTTTTGCGAAACTTATCAATAATACATTATTAAGGGTGGAGTCCCACGAATATGCTGTGAACCCAGAAAGATAGTAAAGCGTTATTTCGCAAGCCATAGAATGAGAATTTTATGCCGATTCAGCGATAGAGTGCATGCGAAATATAATATTTCGAATGTTATATTTTTGCACCCGTTCTCCTGTTACTTACAACAGATTTGCCGTTTTGTTATGCAAATACTATGCATTCGCACAATCTAGGACTTCGTGTGCCTTGAATAACTGGTTGTACCTTTACCTTTACCTTTTTACGCACAATATAAATCGCTACACTTTCCCGTCTCATTACATATTAAAAGTGAAGAGTTGACTCTAGCCGAGGATCACCCTAGCAATGAAAGACACTTCTTAGCAACTCAGTGTATACACTATTGTCTGGAAAGATTGGTGACATTGGGCTTATGACCCACTATACGCATACTGAAGATTTCCAACCCCATTGGGTAGAGGTTCACTGTCTATAACCTATGGCCGGCACAGTGGATCTCGCCCCTACAAGTTTACGCATTTGATATACTAATACCTAATTATTTAAGTACATTTCCTTGTCGTTTACGATATATGTCTACTTTAATGGTGAGTTATACGAACAATGGCGTATTGATTAATTATCTATATGATCTATAGCTTTCATAAACTATGGTAGCACACAATTAACATATACCATATGTTATATTCTTCTTTGCCATTGACGTAGCGGCCGAAACTCCATAAGGCACAGTAAAACTAACCTATATATTTCTTAAAAAATAATTTACATTTTACGTGCATGCAAACCTATACTTGTACATCTATTATTATAATATTGTTAATTTAATTGTCTCATTTCGTTTTATTCATTGCTCTCTTCGACCTTTTCCCGCCATCTCATCTGATCACATCGTGGCATTTTATAATAAAGCAATCATCGTCGTGACTCCTCCACTAATCCACTTTTCACCTCGATTTTGAGTGGTCCCATTAATTCTACTACTGATATTGTTATTAGGAAGTTATTGTTAGTATCTCCACTCCTCGATCTTCTTATTATAGAAGATTGGAAAATCTGAAGATGTACTTTCAACTTTCATGAAATGGACGATTTTCAATATCGTGAAACAACACCAGAAATGACTCAATGGGAAGATTCCAGACAGCAGTCAATAAAAATCGATCGATATCACATCGATCAATATCAATCAACTAAAACTACATTTTCACCTTTTCGCACATCGAAAAGTCATTGGATCTTGAATCGCAAAAAAATCATTCTGAATCACTCTGGTGATTCAACGGCGATTCCTATTCCCATCTAAACACTTGTCCAAATCGTCCGTATATATAGTTGCATCCATCAAGATACAGTCAGTCATTCCACTGAACCACGACATAGGTGCGTCGACCTAACGGCTAAAGTAGGCCCGAAGAAGAGATTAGGCCCTCCGGACTGAATTGGCCTTGAAAGATCGCTGACCTAGCAGTGATCACCCGCAGGACTTCGTGTGCCTTGAATAGCGGGTTGTTGTACCTTTACCTTTTACCTTTTATACCTATAAAACGGCTAATCGGCATGTCGTCTCATCACGTCTCCGAACCGACCATTGAGGAGGACAACTGCAAGGACAATGGCAGTTAGTTGATCGAAGGTGACGGTCCTACTTGATTAATTACATATCTTCGTAGAATAAACTAAACAAAATTTCGTTGATGAATTCGTAAAAAACTGTAGGGAACTGTAGCAGATCTTTGATTGCGTTGATGAAAGAACCATCAATCTTTGACTGAGATGTCTCCTAATTTTGCATCTCGGAAATCGCTAGATAGTGAGCCACCAAAAAGCCCCATCTAAAGTGAACGAGATTTGAAACATTTTCTACACTTGCTTCATTTAAATTAGCAATGTACTTGGATTTTTTATATTATTGGTTTACTTGCACGTTAAAAAATAAATTATAAAACTAATATATGAGGCCGTTCGTGTAAGAGTCGGGCAAATCTGGGGGAGGGTTGACACAGGCCACATATTTTAATACCCTCAAAACTTGTGTAAAAGGGGGGGGGGGTATCGACCCTGCCGATGAAGATGGGCTTTTTCATTTCGGCCCCAGTGGTCCCGCAACGCCTGGGCGGGATTAGGGTTACATCACTTTTTCAAGCCGTTCTCAGTGCATGGTTGAGCTAGAGGTATGAATCACGAGGAGTTGTCTGCGTCTCTCTATTCCGCGCGCTCTCTGGGCAATCTCTCATTTCGCCGCGCTCTCTCGAGAGTGCGAGAGAGCGCGCGGAATTGAGAGAGTCCTCTTGTTTACCTCTTTCGCAGATCACTGAGGCAATATTAGCGGAGCAGCGGAGATATGGGCTCATAATACATCGTTGAAATCCTCTCGTCACGCCGGTTCGAACTGTCATACTCGCTAGGCCCGCAACTGTCTCAATCAAAATTTCCACTAATCGACCTTTTGAAAATTTTTCAAAACTAATGATGTACACATTAGGGTGGCGAGAATTGCTCTCGAATGAGCCTGTTTTGTAGTCTCTATCGAGTCGAGATCGAATGGAGAGGATATTCGTTCCCCTTGGCAGTCTCTATCTCTCTCCCTCGGATAATCGTTTTTAGGTCGAATCGAAGTCGAGTCGAGCGTTTTTCAAGGCCGTGTTTGAACAAAACTAGACAAATTATGTATATTTGAAATCAGCATAACGAGATCTTTAAAATGATACACAATTCGCATCAAATAATTCAAATTCAAATTTCTCTTTTTCTTTGATGAGTACCGTATCCCAATACATTAGATGGGATATGAGTGAGATTGAAGAGGTTGAATCTGATGAGGAATTGGAACTTTAATAATAGTTTATAATAGTTTTGCCATAATGATTGTTATCAAATTAATATTATTATTGTATCATAAACCAACAAATTATTAACAAAACATTTTTTTGAAAAAATTGTTAAATTTGGCTTCGTTTTATAGCACTTAATGAGCTCATGTCAGAAGTTTAAAAAGTTTTGAATTTGGTCAATGCAGTGCTGAGAAAAACCTTTCCATTCGATTTCGACTCGACTGTTTTTGACTATTCGAGACAATGACCCCCTCTCCCGGCTCATTCGATGAGAGAGAGATCGTAAATGCCTCTCTCCCCGATAACTCGGCCAAGACTGCCAGTGGGAACGAATACTCTTGCGCCATTCTTGCCACCCTAGTACACATCAGGACTGGGATTTTTTGATTTTGATTTTTTGAATTTTTTGAATTTTTTGACCATTTCAAAAAATTCAAAATCAAAATAGTTTTTTGAATTTTTCTCAAAAAATCAAAAAAAATAATGTAAAAAAAAGTGCCGTTAAAACGACAAAAAGTGAAACATTTGTGGAAAATTGTGACAACATTTGACAAAACTTAACTAAATTTCCATTTTTATCATTTGCACGGTCTTGATGAAGCGGATTCTATGAATTTTAGTGAGCATTAATGTGCCCAATGCACTGACGTAGAATTTTTAAAAAGCGAAAAAATATTGTATGATGTTTTCATGTTTGAGAATTTGGTGAATTGCGTAATTGAACGTTTTATCCACTTTTCAGGCAAAAAATGATGTGTCTGAATTGCTTAGTATCCTTTTAAACGAAGTAAAGAACTTTTTTTTTAAAAATTTGAATTTTTTTTTGAATAGTCATTTTTTTGAATTTTTTGATCAAAAATTTTTTTGAAATTATTTTCAAAAAATCCCAGCCCTGGTACACATCCATCATCGACATCGAATTCTGACCCAGGAGCCCACTTTTCAGACCTCTAGCTCGACCATGGACCGTGAACGACTTGAAAACGTTACCGTAATTCGGCAAAGGCGCTGCGGGACCACTGGGGACAAAATAACTATGTGCATCTTCATCAGCGGGGTCCTATACACTAGTTTTGAGGGTATTAAAAATGTGCCAACCCTTGTTCGACTCTTACGCAAACGGCCTCATATTAGTTAATAATGTGCCTTATGATGTTTTGGCCGCTACGTCTAATAACATATGGTATTTCATTTCGCAACATGAAACTCTTTGGTCATACCCTCCCTCTCCCCCTTGTTGTGTCTCGCTCCCTTCCACTCTTCCCCCTATTCGTAGATATGTCCCTCCCTTGTTTCTGTCTTGTTTACACTCATAACCTTTAAATGTTAGCCTCCTTCCCTGTTTTTCTTCTTTGAACTCTAAATTAAGATTAATCATTGAAGATTAATCAGAAGTGACCATGGACTCAAAAACGAAGTGTCAATTGTGTGGACTTGAGAACAGTGATCCTCTATATGTGGAAGCTCACCGACTAACGGTTAGTTGCACTCTGACAAGGGAAGTCAGCGGAGTCAGTCCGGGCGTTCGGGATGAGGCATACACCGTTCGATAGATCTCCAAAAAAGAAGAACTTTTTCTATTTACCATTTTTCCTGAGGACTCCTGGGCGCCGAGATATTTGCAAATTCCCCTCTCGCTTTCTGTTGAACGAACAACCAGTCTCTTGGCTTTTCGAAGAGAGTAAGTGGCGGCCGAGTGGTACCAATGGCCTTGTTTCCAAATATTTTGCTCGTATTCCACGAACGATGGTAGCATTGGAAAAAAAGTGATGGAAACATCTCACCCGGTAACCACTTCCTCTCTTCGAATAGCCAAGAGGCTGGTTTTTCGTTCAACAGAAAGCGAGAGGGGAATGTGCAAATATCTCGGCGCCCAGGAGTCCTCAGGAAAAATGGTAAATAGAAAAAGTTCTTCTTTTTTGGAGACCTATCGAATGGTGTATGCCTCATCTCGAACGCCCGGACTGACTCCGCTGACTTCCCTTGTGAGTTCACATCAGAAAGAGATTACGCTTATTATTGGTTCAACGTTGCAATAACTAATGAGGAAATGGCGAAACGCGCAAACTAACTCGTTATGTGATTGCAATTATTCCTGTATTTTCAAAATTCTGTAGCTGTCTTCTCCTCTTGATTTTGAGAGCAATTAATGCACTTGACAATTGTTAGTCGCGCCCTCTCTGAGGGAATGTAACTCACGCGTGCGTTTAAGGGTCTTTCAGAATAAAAAATATTCAAGATCGATACTCGTAATCGAACACAGTTTTTAGGTTTCCATATACATAGGTCCATGAAATGCTCATATTAAGTGACATATCTTAAACGCAATGACTTGTTTTTTTATATATAAAACAGACTGACTATAGGTTTCTGATGTGAAAATTGTTTCGAAAGCAATTTCATGGTGGTTGTCTTATCTTTTCATAAAAGTAACGTAAATCTTTGCAGAGTCACACTAATGCCTACTTTTCTGGATCCTGCGCTCTCTGTCCCAGCAAAGAATTCGAGAATTTCTTCAAATTCTTCAATCATTTTGTGCAGGTATTCCTTCTTATAAGCTGGCTGCTCTGATATTATCATGCTTTAAAATAATGTAGATCGTATGTAAACATTTTTCAATTTCGTGGAAAATGATAAATTGAAAACCACGCTCGATCACCATCCATGAGGCAAGCCAACGCTCTCTTTCGATAGTTTTTTTTCCACAAAATCACAACCCATCTGAAATTCGCGCGTCAAAAATTTTCAGGATCAGAGGTGATCAAGGAGATTTTGAAAGTCGAACATGCATAGGTTTCCGCAATTGTCCATAGTAAACTAATACTCTTTAGGAGGGTAATCTGTTTATTTATTTATCATACACCCAATAAAGATGTGACAACATTTGAAACAAAGAATAAATAAGTGAATAAGTGAATCGGGAAAGTGGGTGGTGGGAATTGGGGAGGGAGAAGATGGAGGGGAGTGCAGATCTTCACATGTAGACTAAGTAAGATAAAAATCAACATGAATAATCAAGGTAATCCATCACAGAGATTTATCTTTTTTTTTGGATAATAATAATAATAATAATAATAATAATAATAATAATAATAATAATAATAATAATAATAATAATAATAATAATAATAATAATAATAATAATAATAATAATAATAATACATATTTATCGCATCTTTCAATTTGATGACAGAGTTAAAATAAAATAATCGATAGTACAAGTGATAAAATAAGAAGAAGCGAAAAGAGCTAGGTCACAGTATTAAATCGCGGGATCAGTGTCATAGAGAGGATAAGATTAATTCGTCTCCAATATGTCAGTAATGCATTGTGAGTATTCGGTGATGAAGAAAAAACCATAACGAGGAGAGGTCGCTAATAATCTATAATGTGATAATAAATAAATAAAAAAAGTGAATAAATGATAGTAAACTGTGATATAATGGTAATGTGAATACGATATATATAATATGATATAAGTGTAATACATAGTAATATAATGTAATATCTAGACTATAGGAAGCTAGGAAGCAACTAAAACTGATGATTATTGTTTAGAAAATTGTAAAAAATCATATCCTGCTGAAATAACTCATGTGCCCCGTGAGCAGTGCCAACAATTCGAGCGATCTGCGAAGAAGGCTTTATTACAGGTTCATGGCTCGCTCTTCCAAGACCTCATCGATAAATATAAGAAGTCGTCAACTATCGTCAAAAATGTATATTATTCTTATTCTTTGCAAAAAACCTTTAAAGGGACTGTAACCTCGGTCAATGGTCTCTTCGAAGCGCAATGCTTTCTCGTTGTTAGAGCACAGAGAAATAGTGTGCACAAGACCATTGAGAGAGGTAACGCTTCCTTTAAATGCCAGGTTTCGAAACCCTTACCTTAAAGAGAGTGTAACCTCTCTCAATGGTCTCTTCGCCGCTCTACGCTCTCTCGTTGTTAGAGAACAGAGAAATAGTGTGCACAATGTAGAGGCCGTTGAGAGATGTTACGCTCCCTTTAAACCGTTTGGTTCCCGGCAGCATGCCAACGAAGATTTTATCTCTCAGTTTCTTTGTTTAAACTTTGAAACATAATCATCACACTTATAGAATTCTTACGCGCTCTTAACAGAGCAATACTACTCCAGTGGAAGGAATCTTGGACTCAACGTGAGTACATAAATATTATTATTATTATTATTATTATTATTATTATTATTATTATTATTATTATTATTATTATTATTATTATTATTATTATTATTATTATTATTATTATTATTATTATTATTATTATTATTATCATTATTATTATCATTATTATTATTATTATTATTATTATTATTATTATTATTATTATTATTATTATTATTATTATTATTATTATTATTATTATTATTATTATTATTATTATTATTATTATTATTATTATTATTATTATTATTATTATTATTATTATTATTATTATTATTATTATTATTATTATTATTATTATTATTATTATTATTATGTATTGATAACAATAAAACCGAGAATGTAAGTGGTTAGTACTAAAACGCTGCCATAGTTTTTGAAGAGTTGTATCGCAGAGTTTACTTATGCACAAGGCAAATATTTGGGGGGGGGGCATGTGCGTGAGAAAAAACACGAGAAACACGAGAAGCGGAGGATAGGCGAAAATATTAAGAGAGATGGCCGTTAAGACTCGACCACCCCCCGGACGCGTGCGCTAGCAATGAGAGCTGGGGGTCCATACTTGGGTGTTAGGAGTGTCATCAGCCCTTATTACACAAAACAGCAGAAATTTCCTGTTTGTGCCCTCAGGCTATTAGAAAAATTAATTTAAGTGCGAAAACGTTTAAAAATCATAATTTCTCAAATTGTTGAGATAAATTCCAAATATCATTTGCGATGCGTCTAGGGTGCACAGACCTTGCTAATTCACTATTAGCATCGAATGTGCGTTGATTCCTAAACCTCTATTTAGACTCAAAATTTTGTTTTTTTTTCGGGCAAATCATCCCTTGTTGTAGTTTGCTCCAGAGTTTTTCGACCAGGTATTGTAGCCTAAGCAATTCTGCATCTATTTCACTTAAAACTGGGTTCTTCGCGATAGACCCAGTTTTCGAATTTTTCGATCGAAGTTCCGTCATCGATGGTTTTCCCGAACAAATGCAGTATTTTCCATACGATTGGTGCGGAATTGTGGCCTACTCAAAGTTTCGAGGTGAAAAGATAAAATGACACAAGAATCACATCACTTGGATCAATTTGAAAATTTCGATTTTCACGACACGGGGGTCATGGTCCGAAAATTTAAAAATTACTCAGGTTTCAAACGTTTTTATTTATGTGGCTTATTGTGAAGTACTAATGATGTGAATAATATTCAGCCAATGCTCAATGGCTGATCTCTCCTTTCAACCATTTTGCGAAAATTTTCGTTCTGAATGCGTGCTAAAAAATCAGAATTGTGTTTGAATCAGTTTCTAACTTGCTTTCTGTAACATTCTGTCATAGTACTTTGCAATGTATTAGGTTGAGTCATAAGTCATTTCGCATTTTTGACCCTTTAAAGGAATACCCCATGCTAATTTTACCCTCCGCATTGGCAATACTCTCTCGCAAACAAAGAAAGTGAGAGAGTATTGCCAGAGCGGAAAGTTTCAAATTAGCTTGGGTGTGGCTTTAAACAAATTTAAATAACTTTATCTCCGCAAAAGCAAATCAATCAAAGCAAGCGCCATCTGCGTCGACACACTTCCTCCAAAGTTCGGGTAGCTTGTGGATATTGTGCTCCCAGAAGGACGGCTGCTTAGAGGCAAAGTAGTTGGTAAGCCAAATTTCGACCTTCCGCTGATTGTTGAACTGTACTCCTCCGAGAGTGCGCTGCATATCGGAAAACAAGCGGTAATCGCTAGGAGCCAAGTCGGGCGAGTAGGGCGGGGGGGGGGGGGGGCAACGTGCCAGTCAAAGTCCAACATGACCTTTTTGGCCGTCCTTGCCACATGGGGTCGGGCGTTGTCGTGCTGGAAGTGAATCCGGTCGCGCAGCCAGGGAACGGAGGGGACCTTGGACTTCAGGGTCTGTAGTTGGCGAGAGTATACCGCGGCCGTAATAGTCGACCCCTGCGGGAACAGCCCCCAATACGCCACACGTCGATCCAAGCCGTTGTACGAGCGTACGAAATTAGATTCAGACACAGATCCGCACGGTTTTCCTTCTGCTTGTCCGAAATTTGATGTGGTAACATCGACCCAAATTCTGAACCTTTCCAAGATCCTGTAGGCAACCAACGGTGGTGGGTTCCCTTACCCCAAGACTCGTCGCCATATCACGGGTGGTAGCATAGGGCTCCGCTTGGACGTAATGCTCTAGCACGTCCAAGTCCAGCTGGGGGGCCGTCCGGACCTTTGATGTGGTACTCCCTTCTTCGAAGGGTTTGAACCAATGTCACACGGTGCGCGTACTAGGGGCCTTAGAGTTGTATACTACCGCCATACGGATGTGGACATCGGGATGTTTGAGCTCGAATAGGAAGAAAAGAACGTAACGTGTCACATGTGCACAAAACTGGGAATTAATTGTAGAGGCATTTCATCTACTAGACACGATGTAGGTACAATTCACTACTACGCTTAAAGAGTAGTAGTTGTGACTTGTTTACTGCCATAACGGACGGGGTAATCGATAACGTACGACTGAGCAATGATAGCCCAAACATACCCCTCCAAAATGCGACAAGACTTATGACCCAACCTAATACATAATCAATATGAAAATCGTTAATTTCGAAAAATTCATATTTTTTACCATGACCCCGGGGTCATGGAAATCGATTTTTCAAAAGTGAACCGAATGCCGGGATTTCAGTTCTAATATGTTGTACTCATCACTAAACTTCACACAGTCATTGTCATTTGCTCATTGTCGCAGCATTCGAGTCGAAAAACTGCAATATTTCAGAAATTTGCCGTGAAAGTAGACACCCAAATTGAATTTTATAAATTTTCGAAATTAAACGATTTTCATATTGATTATGTACATTGCAAAGTACTATGACAAAATTTTACAGAAAGCAATTTGGAAACTGATTCAAACACAATTCTGATTTTTCGCACGCAATCAGAATGAAAATTTTCGAAAAAATGGTTGAAAGTAGAGATCAGTCATTGGGCATTGGCTGAATATTATTCACATCATTAGTACTTCACAATAAGCCGCATAAATAAAAAAAAACATTTCAAACTTGAGGAATTTTGAAATTTTCGGACCATGACCCGGGTAGTGAAAATCGAAATTTTCATATTGATCCAAGTGATGGGCTTATTGTGTCATTTTACTGGTCTCACCTCGAAACTTTGTGTAGACCACAATTCCGCACCAATCGTTTGGAAAATACAGCATTTGTTCGGGAAAACCATCGATGACGGAACTTCGATCGAAAAATTCGAGAATTGGGTCTATCGCGAAGAACCCAGTTATAAGTGAAATAGATGCAGAATTGCTTAGGCTACAATACCTGGTCGAAAAACTTTGGAGCAAACTACAACAAGGGATGATTTGCCCGAAAAAACCAAAATTTTGAGTCAAAATAGAGGTTTAGGAATCAACGCACATTCGATGCTCATAGTGAATTAGCAAGGTCTGTGCACCCTAGACGCATCGCAAATGATATTTGTAATTTATCTCAACAATTTGAGAAATTATGATTTTTAAACGTTTTCGCACTTAAATTAATTTTTCTAATAGCCTGAGGGCACAAACAGGAAATTTCTGCTGTTTTGTGTAATAAGGGCCGATAACACTCCTAATACCCAAGTATGGACCCCCAGCTCTCATTGCTAGCGCACGCGTCCGGGGGTGGACAGTATGATCGAATCTTACGGAACATGCCTCTTTTGAAAACGGATGCTAGTGACGACGAGAAAACAAATCATCTGAGGTAAAAAAAATATATCTGGGACGCCAGATCTATTGTTCAGATCTATAGAACAATAGATATTCTGGGGTCAAATCATCAATGAGTTCTTTAAAGCGACACCCAAAGCTAATTTGAAACTCTCCGCTCTGGCCACACTCTCTCGCTTTCTTTGTCTACGAGAGAGTATTGCGGAGAGTAAAATTAGCCTGGGGCGTGCCTTTAAAATGCTTACGAGTATTTTAAAGTCAGTAATTGGCTTTTCAGGAAGTAAGAGATGATGAGGATGACGAGGAGGACGAAGAGAAGATTATACATCCCTCCTCACAAGGGAATCCTTTCAGCTCGCGGAAACTAATCCAGATGAAAATTTGCACACGCATTGTTGAAGGCGATAGAAAATGATATGTGAAGTCGAAAAATGCAGCAGGGCAATACCCGAGCCGCAGCATCTATCCAAACTTGGTCAAACTTAACGCGCATTCGCCGCATTCTGAAGCAATGAGAGAAACCTTATTGGTGGCGCAGTTCCTTCGTACAACAGCTTTGATCTTATCTTCTCGGAATCTTTTAG
This sequence comes from Parapristionchus giblindavisi, assembly GCA_943737045.1. NCBI lineage: Eukaryota > Metazoa > Nematoda > Chromadorea > Rhabditida > Diplogasteridae > Parapristionchus > Parapristionchus giblindavisi. The sequence continues at coordinate 382,523 of CALSFV010000079.1, read as the reverse complement.
TCTGTAATGTACGAGCCACTTTCCACTGCGTTAAGCAATCAAGTTTATAAGTTTCTTCAGAGATAGGGACGATGAATTCAGATTTATGGCGGCGAATGCGCGAAAAGTTTGACCAAGATTGCTGCGGATGCTGCGGCTCGGGTATTGCCCTGCTGCATTTCCCGACTGCACATAGCATTTTCTATTGCTTTCAACAATGCCTGTGCAAATTTTCATCTAGATTGCTTTCCGCGAGCTGAAAGGATTCCCTTGTCAGTATCGCCTACGTTGGAGATGCCCACTCTGGAGAGATACGATACCCGAGAATATTTGGCGTCATCTCCAACAGGAGACGAACGAGATCAAGCAAGTCCTGAAGAGAGTCAAGCCGAAGAAGAACTGAACATCAACTGCTCCAAGGCAAGTCATAGCGAAGATAATAAGGAAATAAATATGATTTCGTGAAGAAAATTAACTTCCACAGTAACTAACAGTGCTCTGTTCTGGTTAATTGATTCCAGCCGAATAGATTGGTATCGTGAAAATAGATAACAATATTCCAGAAGACCGCCATGATCAATAATTCCCTGAGGGAAAGAGACGACGAAGAGGTATGTAGCGCACAAAATAATTGAATATTACAGTCCCCGAAAATTCCGGAATCAAGAGAACGGGGAATTTAAGATTTATGAAAACACAGAGAAACATAAAACACAATAACACAACGAGGTAGTACGCAAATGTATTTTTTCCTGTGGATGTACCGAATTTGTTGAATAAAATTAGTGATCGTTATATATATATATATATATATATATATATATATATATATATATATATATATATATATATATATATATATATATATTTATTTATTTATTTATTTATCGACATGCTCAGCATGAAACAATACAGATTTGTAAATCAAAGCATAATAGATTACATAAGACTCTCGACCTAAATTTATATTGAATGAGGGTAATGTTAGGCCTAATATCGGTATTACAGGCGAGACCAGGAAGTGCCGATTCGCAGCAAACCCTGTGCTACGACGACGAGTTTCGAAAGGTAGGTCTTATCTCCTACTCATAGGAAGCGTAACCTCTCTCAATGGTCTCCACATTTTGCACACTATTTCTCTATTCTCTAACAACGAGAAAACATTGCGCGTCGAAGAGACCATTGAGAGAGGTTACGCGCTTCATAAACCGAATCATGTTAGAAATCAAAGGGCAATCAAAAATCGTGGAATTATGAGATGAAGATTGCAGCTTTTGGCAAGATTAAGTTTGAAAATATTTTGGATAACGTTTTAGGTGTACACTTTTCATTTCTATTTTTTCGACTGACAAAACAATATTTTAGACCCGATTTTTTGTTTTGTTTTGTATTATGATCGATATACTGTGACTGATCAATCTCAAATTCTTTCCTAATCATAATCGCTTAAGCGACGGAACTCCATCTCTCCCTTATTGCTTCATTCATTCATTATTCTTGCTTTTAACTGATGGATAAATAAATAAATAAATAAATATATAATATTTCGATTGCAGGCCGATCTCGCCAAGCAAGCTGCCATGAATGCGGCCCTGAAGCGCAGGTTGGCCAAGATAGAGGCTGCGCTCGCAGCAGCATCGGCGAGATCGATGGGCCATGACCAAACCAAATCTTCTCGTACAGTGACCACGAATGAGAAAGATATCGCAAGGATGCGGAAGAGGAAGCATGCATTCATTATGAATGAGGATGATCTCACTAAACAATTGGAAGAGACTGAAGCAAAGCTGAGAGAAGAGCAGAGAACCCACCACAATCTCGAAGAGACCATAGAGAAGAAGAAACGAGTGGAAGAACAATTGAAATCTTCACTCGAAAGTATGCAGCATGAAAGAAGAAAGCTCGACAGGGAAATTGAATCCCTCAGACAATCTGTGTCGTTTCTGCAATCGGAACGAAAGGAGTTGAAGGTTGAGCTGGCGATTACGAAGCAACAATGGACCAAGGACAAGAGAACACTGGAAGCGGACTTGGAGGAGAGTAGGAGAGAGTACAAATCTCTTGAAGAAAAGCTTGCTGCAACGAAAAAAGCTCTTGGGGAGGGTAAAGTAGAGAAAAAGGAGCTATTAGAGAATATGCTGACTGAAAAGAGAGCAAAACGCGACCTGGAGCTAGCATTGGACAAGGAAAAAGTGGCCAGAACGAGTGCTGAAGAGAAGCTCACGGATGAGAGGAAGAACAGAGAAGAGAAGGAGAAGGAGATCGAGAATGAGAAAGATGCTAGTGCAAGCCTTCGCGAGAAGCTGGCTGAAGAGAAGATAATCAATGAAGAAACAAAGGCGGAACTGTCCGTACTGATGAAGGAGTTGGGAGAGATAAGATACGAGAGGAGACAGCATCAGGTTCTTCTGGCAAATGCTAAGAAAGAAAAGTCCAATCTTGAATGTCTGCTCTCCGATACCAGATGTGCCTTCGAAGCTGCATACCTTGCAGCCGATGAAGAGAACAAAACCCTCTCAAAGAAAGTCGAGGGCTTGAAAGCTGCAGTGCGGGAAGCCGAGAAGCAAGCTCGCCATCTTGAGGGTATTCTTCGCACGGAGAGACGTAGACGACGTCATTTGGTCGTAAGGCTCTCCAAGGAGAAGGAAAGGGAACGGCGACTGGAAGAGAAGTTGGGTGATGAGACGAGAATTAGTTCGATGAGGACTGCTGAGTGTGAAGAACTACAGGAGCAGTTGAGGAAGGAACAGATCGAGAAGAAGATTATGCATGATAAAGCGAAGATCGAGCATGATTCAATGCAAAAGCGATTGGACAATGAAAAGGAGGAGAAATTTATAGTCCAACAATACCTTGAAAAAGAGCAGAACGATAGGGAGCATCTCCAAGAACTGCTTGATGAAGAGAAGGAAAGAGTTAAGAGACTGGAGGAAGGGTTAGTAGTAGAAGAGAGTAAAATGCTCAGAATGGAAGAGAAGGTCGCCAAAGAGGTGGAGAATCGTCGAGCCCTTGAGAAAACACTTGCCGAGGAGAAAGATAGGAACTCGAATCTGCTCCAGGAAGTGGAAAAGGAGCGTCAATCGAGAAAAATCGACGAAGCGGCATTTGATGCATCACTTTCAATTGAGCGAGAAGAGAAGAGCAAGCTGGAGGAGAAATTAAGAGAAGAGAAAGAAGGCAGAGCTGCAGATTTTGAGAACTTCGAAGCTGCCAAATCTAAGAAGGACGAGGAATTTAAACTAAAGGAAGAGGAGTGGTCGGAGCGATTCAGAGTCTTCGAAGATGAAGAGCGCAATAGGTCGATGCATCGATGTCAAGAAGGATTCGCGTAAGTTATTCTTTTCTTTGAATAATAATATTAATATTTCTACTTATTAATGAACATACAATGAAACTTGTAATGATGAAAAAGTAAAGTGAAGTGATAACGAACATGATAACGTAAAAAAAAGCATGGTTCATCTCTGATGATATGTTGTTCAATAGAACAACCAGATTTTTTAAAGTTTCCAAACTACTATAACCAAAACCACTGTACCCAAAACCACCGTACTCAAAACCACTGTACCCAAAACCACTGTACCCAAAACCACCGTACCCAAAACCACTGTACCCAAAACCCGAACTGATTTCACCACCTTTATATTTGCGAAGATCGCTAAAGTGGCGATATCGATGAGGGTTCAAGCCCATTATATTATTCTAGAATAAAATGAATACGACTAACAAATACTTCCAACATACGAGCATACTTTCAGTGCTTTTATGGAGAAATGGCGAGATGACAACTCCCGTGATGTTAATGAAGCTTCTCGCGATAGTCCAATGCGAAGTGTCAACACCCTTAATGCACGTGAAGCACTTCCTTAAAGATGCGGGCTATGATAAATTGTAGAAGAACATCAAGTGGAGAGGTGCGGTGAGATCGATTTTGTACATATTAGTGCTAGAGGAACAAGCCTGAGACGCACCAGAAACATCAATATTGGAAGATGTTAAGACTAACTATAGCAATTAGATTATATCTAAAGGCCATAATAATGGAATTCCCTGAATTTAGGAGAAAACAATCTCAAACTTCACCTTTAGCTATTAGTCATATGAGTACTTTTATGACTTATGAATTTAAATATATCTTTGAAATATCACATGATATTTAGTTAGAACTCAGTTTTTAGATATACCTTCTATAAACACTTTAACTCTAGCTTATGCTAAAATGGAAGAATTATCCAATCTCAAACCCATGGACGGAACCTTACCATTCAACTCAGATATTATTCAACTTTGTTTATCAAAGAATATCATAGAATAACGAATAATGGGAATTATGATATACATTTTGATATACATTTTATGCATTCGTTTCAAAATCGAAGCTGTATAACGTGGGTAGAATTAATGAAGTATGCGTTAGAATGGAATAATCATTTCGTGTAGACATGTATCATAATAGAATCCATATCTGCATTACGTTTTTCATGCATTGTATTCGTTTTCGTCTGTATATCCTCACAATGTGTTTATGTGTAAAATTTAAACGGGTAATTTGGTTGTTATATCATAACATTGTACTAATACAAAACACTTCTACACATACAGTTAAATTATAATATCTTCCGATTTCCATATTCATCTAACATCCTCTTTCGATATCACTTATTTATGACTGTTTCTGTCATTCGTTCAGTGTTTCATGAACGATCATTCAGATACTACTTAGACATCATAGTCTCACCGTCATACATTTTCATTAAAAAAAACCGTTTTCTTCACCGTTTTCTTTTATATAATGGGTCCAATTTTTGAGCGATTTAGAAAAATCGATATTTTCGCATATCATTAGATTGTATTTTTTTCGCACTGGATCAATCCTGAAAATGAGACATATAGAGTGGGTCGATCCTCAAATAGTGAAGGTGTGAAAATGTATGTCCATCGTCAGGTAATTTTCGTTCAAGTTTAAATCCCCGTCATTCAGTCAGACTCTGATAATAACACCGAATCGATTTTCTCGAAGCTCGATTAGGCACTGCCTAAAAACATATTTGCGATCAGCATACATATAATTGATTTTAGTCACATCTCATAAGGCCATGCCGAATTGAGACCATTCCTTGAAAGAAAAAAGTGGAATCATCGTGAGGAGGAAGAATTCATCAAGCAGCAACACAAACATTTCCTACTTTGTTCATCACTGTTTCATTTCTTCGTTTTCACCATCTGTTATTCAAATGAAAGGAACAACATTCTTCGACCTAGACCTCTCTTTGAATTTCATATTTCTAGATAGAGATCGCTAGATAGTGAGCAAAGTGAAGGGCTCCCTGTTAAAGTGAACGAAAATTTGAAATCTTTTCAGCACCTTCTTCTTGAAGAAGATATTAGGCCTTCCGGACTGAATTGGAATTGATTTATCACTGGCCTAGCAGTGACACCCGCAGGGTCGTGTGCCTTGAATAACGAAAAATTTTCAAGGTCGATTAGTGGAAATTTTGATGGAGACGGTTGCGGCCCTAGCGAGTATGACAGTTCGAACCTTCGTGACGAGAGGATTCCAACGATGTATTATGCCTCGATATAGTGATCTGCAAAATCACGAGGAGTTGTCTGCGTCTCTCTCGGCACTCTCTCATTTCGCCGCGCTTTTTCGACAGCGCGAGAGAGCGCGCGGAATTGAGAGAGTCCTCTTGTTTACCTCTTTCGCACTTCAATAATGAGTCGATAACCCCTATACACAGGTTTTGAGGGTATTAAAATTTTTGGCCTGTGCCATCACTTGTTCGACTCTTACGCAAACGTCCTCTTATTACATATTATGTTTCGCAACATGCAACACTCTTTGGTCTCACTTCCCCTTTCTCCCTCTTGTATCTCTCTCACTGTTTACATGCCTCCCCCCCCCCTGTTTCTGTCCGTTGTTCACCCATGCCCTTTAGCCCTTCCCCTCCTTCCTTGTTATCGTTCTCTTAACATAAAATCAATAATCCCACGGTCGTTAAAGGGACCGTCACCTTTGTTAACGGTCTCTTCGACGGTCTACGCTCTCTCGTTGTTAGAGAACAGAGAAATAGTGTGCGCTATGAAGAGACCATTGAGAGAGGTCACTCTCCCTTTAAGATTAATAATTGAATTGACTCATTATTGAAGTGTCAATGGTGTGGATATGGGAATGATGATGATCTAGTTGTGTCGATTTACTACAGTTTTCTCTTCATCTCATTTGCATCTCTTTCAGTAATAATAACATGATATACATTACATAAACGTTTGGAAAAAACTCAAACATTTTTATTGCATTTTGACTAAATAATAATACTTTATTATACGAGTACGTAATGAACAATACATTCTATGCAAGTACAAGAAAATTTATTTCATAATTTACTGTGCCAGAAAGGGAGAGCATATAAATATTAGTGGAGATCGAAAAATCAAGTTGCGAAAAAGGACTACATTTAATTGATTCAATCGAATTTAGGGGAACAGTTCCAGATGCAGAGATTTTTTAAAGTCTCTCATGTCATAGGAGCGCGCAAAAGACGATGAATGCTGAAGGACTCGAAAGGACCCAACCACCTTCCGCTTGCCGGTCGGCTGCACTACCACTGAGCTAAGCTCACGTAATCCTCTGTACTCTCCTCTATGGTTCATCGGGCCGTGGGCATGAAATTTAAAATGTTTTGAAAAGATATGAGAGAAACGAGTGGGTTTATTAGGGTGCCCACGAAGAATATAATTGAGTATACGGGAAATTCTTGAGTATGCTGATAAAAATACAAAATATTTAGACTTGGTTTATTGTCGATATTTTCAAGTGTAGTGTGTATTATTGATTATCCGAAGATGTACTTTGAACTGTTATGAAATAGACTATTTTCAATATCGTGAAACAGTACCGTAGATCTTTGGGAACAGGACGATGATTCTAGAGAGATACATTACTACGGAAAGAGCAGGGAAAGGTGATGGGTTGAGACGAACGCGATTGAAGAAATCATGAAGGGTGAGGAGGGAAAACGCGTAAAGCTAACAGTGAAAGATACCTAACAAGGGAATGGTCTCAATGTGACCTGGCCATATGAGATGTCAATAGGGTGACTAAAATCAATTATAGATGCTGATCGCAAATCCGTTTTTAGACAGTGCCTAATCGACCTGAGCTTCGAGAAAATCGTTATTGAAATTTGGCTTTCTCGGCTGGCCGGTCGATTCGAAAGTTCGCGTGGTCTCCTACACTAAACTAAACTACTTTGTTTATCACCGTTTCATTTCTTCGTTTTCACCATCTGTTATTCAAATGAAAGGAACAACGTTCTTCGACCTAGACCTCTCTTTGTATTGCATGTATCTAGATAGAGATCGCTAGATAGTGAGCAAAGCGAAGGGACTCCCGCCAAAAAGCTCTTTTTAAAATGAACGGTTATTTGAAGCCTTTTCAGCACCTTCTTCTTAAAGCAGATATTAGGCCTTCCGGACTGAATTGGCCTTGAATTTTCACTGGTCTAGCAGTGATAATCCACAGGACTTCGTGTGCCTTGAATAACGGCCTGTACATTTACCTTTCTTGTTGACATATTTCATGGTATTTCGCAACATGCAACAGTCTTTGGTCTCACTTCCCCTTTCTCCCTCTTGTATCTCTCTCACTGTTTACATGCCTCTCCCCGGTGTCTGTTGGTTGTTCACCCATGCCCTTTAGCCCTTTGCCTCCTTCCTTGTTTTTCTTCTCTTAACATAAAATCAATAATCCCAGTGCCATTATGATTAATCATTGAAGTGGCCATGGACTCATCATTCAAGTGTCAATTGTGTGGGTACGAGAACGATGATGATCTAGTTGTGGAAGCTCACAAACTATCGGTTAGTTACACTTTGAGTTTATATTAGAAGCAAATTATAAACTTTTCGCGTTTCATGAGTTTCAATAACGAAAGTGGCAATGGGAATATGAAAAGTGAATAGAATAATATATAGAATAGAATGGAATAAAGAATAAATAAAAGAATAGAATAAGATAGAAAATAGAGTGTTGCAACGCGTAAACTGATGAGATTGTAGTTACTCCTATAATTATTATCTAGTGCAATTGTTAACCCATCTGAGGAAATGTATTTTATTTTTAATTTTTAAATATTAATTCAAGGTCGATTATCTAAACCAGACACAGTTTCCCATTAGTTTCTCATGAAATGTACTTATTTAAAAAAAGTTTTTATAGATGCACGCTAATGCCTATAGGGCTGGATTCTGTACTCTCTGTAGAAGTGAAGCCTTCGAGAATTTCTTCGATTTCTTCGATCATTTTGTACAGGTATCTCTTCTCCTACGCTGATCACTCTGCATTTTCAAATTAATAGAACAGTCTCGCTCGATCACATTCCCTAAAGACGGTACGCTCTCGATAGTTTTTTTGCTCTCCAAAAATGGGCATAAATTCACCCAGATCTGAAATTCGCGCGCTCACTTTTCTAATACTCCGCTGACATGAATCATGTGCGGGAATTCAGCACCAACAACTCGACCGAACTATACTGCATTTAACGAAGATGCCATTACAGGTTCACGATTCACTGCTCCAAGACCATATCGATAAATATAATAAGGAATCCACTATCGTCAAATCACTTGTACGTGTTAGTCTTATTCTTTATGGCACCGACTCTGGTATTTCGAAACTTAGAGTCTACTTAAAGTTTTCACTTGAAGTAGACTTGTAAGTCTACTTAAAGTTAAACGTAAGTCTACTTAAAGTGGTGTGGTATACTCTAAAGCATTTCGTCAAATGTTCTTTCACTTTAAGTAGGCTTAAAGTCTACTTCAAGTCTGTGACGTAGTTTAAGTAGACTTTAAGTTTCGAAATACCAGAGGAGAGCACACCCTTAAATGCTAGGCTTCGAAACCATTGCGTTAAAACGTATGTTTCCCGTGCCAAAGAAGATTTTATCTCTCAGTGTAGTTCTTTGTTTAAATATTGAAAGATAATCATAACACTTATAGATTTCGTACGCGTTCTTAACAGAGCAATACTTCTCCAGTGGAGTCAAACTTGGAATCAACGTGAGACTATATATCATTGCAGAATCAATCAAAAGGCTTTTGTCGATCTGGTCGGCTGTAGAAAAGCTTTTTGATTGATTTCGCAATGACGTATAATAAATATTTTACTTCAATAAACTTCGTTTATCTAGCAAAATATAACATTATTTACCAAAATATAACATTATGGCCATGTAAAATGTAAACTTTGGGGATATACCGAAGTAAAACACGAGAAGCGCGAAACTATTGAACGGGTGTTAGTGATGACAATGCGAGACAAAGATGAGAGTGTGAGAGAGTGGATTGAGCGATCACTAACCGATAGAGAGAGAAGAGACAGTGGGGTCAATGAGTGATTATCGGGCATTGATGAGCTGTTATGAAGATAATCCAGAATACTCTTTTCAATGTGGTTTATTATGCACTGTTACATTTGATTTTTTGCCACTCGAGACCTAACACACTTCGAAATTCCCGTTGACAGATCCGTCATCCCTAGCGACGTTACGGCGTAGGCACGTAAGGCAAATGTAACAGTGCATTAGGGACTTGTTGGCAGTAGACTGTTTATTTTTTGGAATCTATTCGGAAAACAGGATACAGCTACCATGTATTTTAAAGTCAGTATTCAGCTTTTCAGCACGTCGAAACTGAAGAAGATGATGCGGAGGGCGACGAGATAGTAGTTGTTTATGAAAAGATTGCACATCCTCAATCATTATCGCCGTCGTTAGAGATGCCCCTTCTGGAGAGACAACATAACCAAGAATACCAGAAATCATCTCCAGCAGAACTGCTAGGAGATGAGGTAAAGCATGATTGGAACCAATGGAATGAATGGAATCATGATTGGAACATTAACTGCTCTAAGGCAAGTCTCAACGAAGAAAATATTATTGTGCGTATAAAATGTACTTGCATAAGAAAATGACAAAAGGTGCTAACGAACGGAAGTCACAATCGAGAGGCGATCGAGATGTAGCCTTCTACAACTCGCCCCGCCTCTCGATTGTCTCTCCGCTGCCTCTCTCTAACCCTTCTGACCTTCGCCGCGCATATATAAAAGAGCTCGACATAGTTTCTGAACCATGCAAAGCAAGAAAGTCTCTTCTACAAATAAAACAAGTGATTTTTATACGCTCAATAAATATGTATGATTTCGTGAAGAAAATGAACTTTCTCAGTAAACAGATATAAATTTTTAAAATATACAGGAAATTTCAACTGCAACGATCTTAGCCTAATAAAACTTTATCTTAATTGTGGATTGTATATGAATTAGATCCTTTGCAGACTTCTGAAGCACTTCATCCCGTTGGGACCAGTCTTGACGCGCCGTATGATCCCGGACCCTCTTCTTCCCATCTGTCTGCTGCCTTCCCAACTCCAGACTCCTCCATCGTGGGATCAGTAAGATTTATATTCAAATTTTATAGATTTACATAGCGACCAAATCGGGAATATTAGTTTTCACCCCCCCCCCCCCCTTCAATTTGATCGGATATGACCGCTGATAGCGCAAAATGTCTCGAAGTTTGAAAGTTGTCTGGAAACAATTCTATGAAAACAGCCAATTGAAACATTTACAAGAAATTTGTGCGTTCTATTTTTCTAATCTTCTTATCAATATGTCAATAATATCCATCAATCAACAGATGACGGCATCGCCAATGGGAACTTATTATCAAAGACCAGTATGGAGTACCATGGTAAGTAGAGTTGGCTATTCGTGTCGCGGGATGTGGGCCCGCAAATGCCAGCAACGCATTGCGGGCCCGCAACGTCAATGCGATGCGGGCCCTCATAGAGACCTCGCCCCATCTCACCGCCTCCGCCGCCCGTTCAAACCCGTCTCGTGTCGCCCGCGCACATATATTACAGAAGTGACGTTGCGAACCATTTAGCGCCCCCAATGCTATTGCGGGCCCTAAATGGTTCGCTCCCCCTCGCTTCTCTTGGAGGTTGCGGGCCCGCAATGATTTTACGAGACATTACGGGTCCGCAACCCCCGAATAGCCAACTCTAATGGTAAGCCAACAAGTGGTGTATTTAAAATTCTATAAGTTAACAATTTATTTTTTCAAACTCTAATTAAAGGTGAATCCTCATGCACAATGGACTTTTCCTCAGGGCATGCTCATATTCAACGCTCCACTTTTCCCACTGATTTGCACTGGCGTAAGTTGAAACAATAATTGCTTCAAATCATGCAGCATCGACATGTTTAAAAATATTAATTGAAAAAAGTTGCTTGTGATTCAGTAAAACAGATTTGAAACCAAAACATGTAATGCGTTAAATAATAGATGCACGTCTGCGAATATTAATCTACTCCACCGCAAATTCAATCGAAACTTACAATTTGTGAATCAATTTTGCATTTGGGTACTCACGATTTTGCGGGTTGGTCTATCTTACGGGATAACCGTCGTTGACAGATGCGTGAAATAGAAATACACAGAAGAAAAAAAAACGTTGCAAAAATCACATTTGCCAGACTACTTTGCCATGAGAATGTTAAATGTTTGACAATATGTTCCCGTTCGATAGCCCTTCCTAAAAGCGGCACATCGCGGCGGACTAAGTTGACGATCGCCACAGAAACAAAAAAAATATTTAAATGTTGTTTTTTTTTTCAAAATGGGCCAACACCACACCAGCGCGCTCACTCTTTCAGGATTCGGGGTTCCTGGGAAACACGGAAATTTCTAAATAATTTCTGAACAATAAGAACAATCAAAAAGTATGTATCTTATTCAGCCGATGCAAACTGCCAACTTTGGGTCATTTACTCCGATGGGTTCCAATTGTTTCCAAGGACAACTTCTGGCTAACGGATTCGTCACCCATGCATCATTTCCTTTACAAGTAAGCAATATTTCCCTTCGTCCGAACTATCAAAATCTGTCAAAAGCATTTTGTTCCAGAAAGTTGTTTATTTATTTATGGTTAATCTAAGTTAAACGAACATCTATATGAAAGACTAATTGAATGTATGTAAATTTCAGTATGCCACTCCATACTTCCAACCTCTTCCTCATCTACCACAACAGCAGTTCGGGAAAAACTTCTTCACAACCGATTCTTCAAAAACTCTTCCAATAATGGATGACTGGCAAAAGGTTCAGCAGTATACGAAGCCGGACGCGAATTCTCACTGCCCTTTCTGTCGTGAAGAATGTCATACGTTTCATGGAAGGAAAGCCCATCTGAGAAAGGTTCCTTTTTTTTCTTTTTTTCTCCTCTGTCTAAAATAAATGATAAATTTTAAAATGAAGTTAAAACAATGAAACATAAAATAAGTGTTTTATTGATTTTTGCATTAAAGTACGCGAATATATTGATTGTGGATATCCGTAGCAATTAATAAGCTTTGGAAAAGTTGCGCAAAATTGCAGGTTCATTATGATAAGTACTTCAAGTACACTCCAGGTGGTAGACTGAACATTCTCGAACGTTTCTATTCAATTCACTATGGCTCACGACGTGGTGAGTACAGACTAAATTTTGGCCTTGAATTATAACTGGCTTAGCAGTGGTCACCCGCAGGAGTTCGTGTGTCTTTCACAACAGTTTGCACCTTTACCCCTTCTCCTTGAGCACTATCGATTGATTACCCAGATAGTGTTCAAAAAGAGACACACCGCGAAAATAGGTGTAACCCACAGCACGTAAGACCATTGAAGTGTTATATTTAACACTTTTTGGGTGTTAACATCAAAAGTTTTAAATATAACACTTCACAGGTCTTATATGCTGCGGGTTGCACCTCTTTTCTCTGTGTGTAGTGAGCAAAAAGAGAAGACGTCTCAGTGAAAGAGTGTTGATCCTTTCATTTCAACAACAGTTGGTCAATACGAAGAAATGGGAAAGAGAACACAAAGAAGGAAATGTTTTTGCTGTTGCTCGATGAATTTTCTTTATGTGGTTAGAGTTGCGAAAAACAGATACAAATGAAGAGAAATACTATACTGCACATAAAAACTATGACGCAACTGTAGCAATATAGGACAATACGGTGATCGATTATAAATTTTACAGATTCATCGAAAATTTGACAGTTCTACGAAATTTAACAGTTCTACGAATTCTACCACTTCACACTTTTCTTCTTAAGTATCTTTTAGCGTTACCACCTCATTCATGATTTCTTTGCCTACAATCGCGTTCGTCTTCTCCCACCCCCCCCCCCTCTATCACCTTTCTCTGCTCTTTCCGTTGTAAAGTGTCCCATTTATCTAGAACCTTCGTCGTGTTCCCCAAGTGCAATCTCCGGTACTGTTGCGCGTGATTGAAGATAGTCTATTCCATAAAAGTTTAAAGTATTCTTGTGTTCTATAAAAATAAGGGCTAAAAACACTTTTCAACTTCCGGATGTCCTTATTTCTAAGACATCGGACAATCATTAATGTTCTCCTCACGCTCTGAAACACTCCTCCCGCGCTCCCTCAAGTCTCTGTGATGGATGTCCCTAGACGGCGAGTCTTTGATGGATGGCATTGCACTTTACGAGACAGATGGTGTCTTTCGAAGGGGCCGAAATAGAAGCACAAAGATGAAAAATGCAAGACCTATTATAGTTGCTAAAGATTACGAAATCAATAACAATTAATGTTACATGTGATAATTACTATGACACCCAAGTTACACAAGTTGACGACTGCAAACGAATAAATCATTGCTAGAATTCGAACTTCCACCGTTCAAAAGGATACGAATGGAGGTGTTACTATAGTGTGGGATAGCTCTATATTATCCTTGATATTGATCTTTGATCTTTAGAAGTATTCTGTGTTGTTATAGTTAATTTTGAAAATTACATTATCTTTCGCATTTCGTTGCACAGGTTTAGTATTATCTTACTTGGTTTGTATTGTAATAGTTTGTTCATTTCGATAATTGCAAAGTGATGTCGTGCCTTTCGGTGAAATATATTTGATCAAGGATTCATGTGGTTGTAGTTAGGTTGTTTGACGTTAGCCTTTTTTTCGTTAGCAGGGAGACGCTGATCTCGCTGATTTTGTTTGTATTACTTGTGTGAGAGTAGATTCGGATAAACTGCTCGTTTGATCTTTGGTCTTTGTTCTTGAGTCTCAAATCATGCGGAGAATTCTTGTGGGGATGCATTTCCGACTAGTACGATGCATGCATAAATGAGTTTATCTTTAGCGACGCCTCTTCTAGCCTGTTAACAGATATTAACCGCAACGTAATAATTTGTCGTAAGAATAAGCTCACCAACATACTCACGGAAAATTCCCGTATAATTAGCGACATGGTAGATCACGGAGCATCAGCAGTTTGTGATTGATGAGTTGATAATGTTCAACATTCACGGCATATTCTCTTACAATTAGAGATAGGTTGTCTAACTGGACTTCCATTGTGAAAGGTTAGCTTACGCCAAACTCTCGAAAAGGCATTATTTCGTCATTAAAGCAGTATATAAACTAAGCATTCCTTCGATTAGTAGTATTAGTGGGCAATCTGGACAAAATATTGAAGCTAAAAGCGAAGGTCTTGGAAATCACGATGATGATTCCACTAATAATAATATAATAATTTATATATTATTATATTTCGAGAAACATTATGCATTCACGGCAAAGTTAACAACTTTCCTGACGTTTAGAAAGCAGAACTCGATTTAATATTCATTAAGATAGATCAGCCAGATGATCTGTCAATAATTCCTTGAATTCTCGAAGACAACCTCTGTGGGTACTCTTTTCTATACCTCCTTTTTGTCTTGTGCACTCGCGCGCCATTTTCTTTCACTCTCCTCTGGGCCGTCTAAAAAGGGAGCGTAACCTCACTCAATGGTCTCTTCGACGCGCAATGCTCTCTAGTTGTTAGATAACAGAGAAATAGTGTGCACAATGTAGAGACCATTGGGAGCGGTAACGCTCTCTTTAAGTTCTACATGAAATGTCATGTTGCCAGACGGCGCGGAGTTGTGAGGTGGAAGAAGGAGCAGAGGGATGGGTGACAGGCACGGGACGGAGAGACCACGCCCACAACGGGGACAAGATAGAGGCTGTAGGATTTTCGTCACTTCTCCCTGTATCTAAAGAGAATGGAGGTTGCCCTCTTTCTCCTCCTTCACTTTGTTCTTAACTTACTTGTTGATAAAGAATACTGAGAAGGTCAAGCATCGAATTGTGTCTCAGACGCCACATTGTAAAAGGAAAGATAGAAACACTTTATCCTGAATTCCTTTCGTTCTTTACATGATCTTACAAGGGAATGCTAAAAAGTCACCATGGAGCCATGGTTAGTGTAATATATCACTAGAACCTGTATGAAATTTTGACTGGATATCGGCCAAGTGGTTGTTTCTGGTATTCGAGAAAATCGATAATGAAAATCGCGAATATTGAAGGCATGAACACGACTATCTTGATATGGCTAACCATATCAACTCGTTTTTCAAATCAAATCCATAAAAATACATAAAAACGATATTGAGTGTGTGCAATAAAGAAAATTAGATAAAAACAGCACGTACTCGAACCAATGCGTGCGCGTAGACGAGAGAGCTCAGAGCAGAACGAACATCTAAAGCCACATAGCCTGGCTGAATTTGCCTATGAAAGTCCTAAAGTTGTCCACAAATTTTGGGGAAATGGTGCGAAAAAGAAGACGATGAAAACAAAATTGCAGTTGGCTGCTTATCATCAAACTGCAAAAACTTTTATACACAGAAATCTCTCGATTGTTCAAAATATTCCGTACAAGCCTGTCAATCCAAAATTCCTGTCATTCAAAATACCTGTCAATCCAACATTTTAGTCGCCTGATCGCGTGATTTCATATGCAACCCTTAAACTATGATCTTTATCAGTCGCAGGTCTTGTGCTTGGACAACGCAGACTACAATTCTCCGTAGACAACTGTGTAAGGAATTGACCAGTGGCCGTATGCAAGAACCGTTTTCCGGGAAAATGTGACGTCCTAAGTGTAGGCTGAGGCGTTTTCCAAAAATCCTGTGCCTACGCTAATGGCGACACATTTTCCCGGAAAACGGTTTTCCCGTTGTTCTTGTATACGGCCACAGGGAGGATGAGGTTCTTCCCAATCATAATCCTCCATCGTTATTGATCACTCTCTATGATCTATGCACTACCTAGATTGTTTAGAGAGATTGGCCAGTGGATGTATGACCCACTTCCCATACACATATTGGGTTATACGAACAATGACGTATTGATTATTGATCGATATGATCTATAGATTTCATAGTGTACTTGATCATTAATCAGTTTTGTATTTCTTATTGATTATTTATACTGATGGCCAACTCTCTCTAACAAACTAACTCTAACTCCAACTAGAAAGATAATTGCCTTGAGTGAATGCTCTCTAAGACCCCCTTCCTTTCTGATCTACCAATCGAAAGGGAGGAACACATGGATGGGGTAGATCAAAACACACTCTTCCTTGCGTGTGACGTGGCAATGTGACCATATGAAGAATTTTTTAATCAATAGTGCATTTGTATTTGTCATTAACGTATGCGTTGTCATCTTGCTTATTATCCATTGTCTTCTATTACATGTACTATGCAAATCCACCATATGTTATATATTATCACCCAATTAGCATATACCACATGCTCTATTCTTCTTTGTCATTGTCTCATTTCGTTGTATTCACTGCTCTCGTTTGACCTTTTCCCGCCACCTCATCTGGTCCTCCTGTGGCATTTCATCATATTGCAATCATCATCGTGAGTCCTCCATTCGTCCACTTTTGCGTGATATTTTGTACACTAATGTTGCTAATGCAAGTCATGCTAAGTTTATGACTGATTTCGTGACGAAATGGATAAATAATCGATACATTGATCCATGTAATCGCTTGCTGTATGCGTCGTCTGCATTCAATATAACTAATCCATGTTCTTGGAAGGTCATTTCTTCCCATTAATTCAACCGATTGATCGCATTGAGTCCGTTAAAGTATGTCTGAGTAGAGTATAAGGTAAAGGTAAAGGTACAACCCTTTATTCAAGGCACACCAAGTCCAGCGTGTGATTGCTGCTAGGCCAGTGATAATTCAAGACCAATTCAGTCAGGCGGGCCTTATCTCTTCTTCAGCACCTACTTTACCAGATGATCTAATCACTACCTATATCTTGCGCCTTGGTGAGGCAGAGGCGGTGGAGATAGTCGATTATTATTCCCGGTTGACTCATTAGAACCACGACGAAGATTGTTGCCTGATGGGAGACTTTACCGTAAGATCATGGAAAGGCGATCGAGGTGGAAAAAAGAACTCGATTGGAGACAAAGAAATCATGAATGGAGAGGAGTACGCGAACAGTGAAATATACCAAAGAAGAAAAGTGGAAACAAAGCGAAGAGGAAGAATTTATCGAGCAAGAACACAAGCCTTTTCTATTTTGTCTTTCGCTGTTTCATTTCGCCGTCTTGACCATCTGTTGTTGAAATGAAAGGATCGACATCCTTTGACTGAGAACTCTCCTCATTTTGCACACTATCTCTGCCATGCCTAGACAGCAAAGAGAAGAGACTCCCGCCAAAATGTCCCTTTTATCGTGAATGAGCAATTGAGACCTACTGACTTGCATACCGTCAAAAACGAGAGAAAACGACACCAGCAGGAGATTATATGCTAATAATTTGTTGTACCTTTCAAAAAAAAACCATCGGTTATATTTCCCTGACCATTAATCCAATGAAATTGATTTTTGGGCTAATAATAAGGAGTCTAACCAGTAACACTCTGGCATATGTAGGTTTCAAAATCGAAGATTCGTATCTTATTTATTCAAAAGTGCCCTTGCAATCCATCAAGACGGCCACTATAGTGTAAAATGTCCATTTTTTAAAATCTTAATTGAATTAGCGAGATACATTTGAGTTAAACTCAAATGCCAGTTATCATGAAAAGCTGCACAGAAGCTTGGAAATGTGTAAAAATCTCCTACATTTAAGTTCAATCTGCTACTTATTTCGTTTGTATCTTCTTTTTATTTCGCATTACACTTTGGTTTCTCTTTCCACTCTCCCTCTTGTGTTCGCATTATATCTTCCCCTGTTTTCATGTCTCTCCCCTGTGTCTGTCGCGGTTGTGCACTCCCTTTTAGCCTTTCTCCTCGTCCCTTGTTTTTTCTTCTCTTATCGCTAAATTAATCAATACCCATTATTGAAGTGACCATGGACTCATCATTCAAGTGTCAATTGTGTGGATACCGGAACGATGATGATCTAGTTGTGGAAGCACACAGACTATCGGTTAGTTGCATTCTGAAGTGTTTGTGTATCATTGGGCTCGTTTCAATAGTAATATATTTGGAAATTTCGGCAAAACTTCAAAATAGAGATGGGTGCTGTATTATCTTGTGGATAAAGAAATATGCATCTTTGTAGTATCACACTAATGCCTATAGGGCTGGATCCTGCACTCTCTGTGCTAGTGAAGATTTCGAGAATTTTTTCGATTTCTTCGATCATTTTGTACAGGTATCTCTTTTCATACGATTTTATTTGCAGTAGACATCATTTTACGACTTTTGAAACTAACAAGGGAAGCACCATGCTTTGCGGTATTTGAAGAAGATGTTATTACAGGTGCACGATTCGCTCTTCCAAGAACTTATCGATAAATATAATAAGGAGTCTAATATCGTCAAATCAGCGGTATGTCTTAGTCTTATTCTTTACAGCACCTTGAGAAAAACTCTTTAAAAGGTGATTTGGAAGAGAAACATTTCTATTAAATCTCACATTACATTATTTTACATTACATTCTCGCACAGCATGGTTTTTCTCTGAAAGTCAGTGTAAATCATTCTGACGTAAGATAGAAAAAAATCAAGATAATGCAACGTTAATTTTGTGTGCAACAGAACGGCTTGGTTCCTGATAATGAAAGTATGTGATCGCTATCGGAACCTTTTTAACCAGGAAAGAAATTCACATTTCCAGGTTTCGCACGCATTCTTGGCAGATCAATACTACTGCAGTGGAGGCAAACTTGGAATCAACGTGAGGACTATGTATTGATAATAATAATAATAATAATTTATTCACGTCAAGCGATCATCGCTAGATGGAGATGGAACGAGCAAAGTCGTGAATATTCATACACCACCATGTAGGCCCCGATAGTTCTTGTCAGATATTCCCTCCATCTCGGTGGAGGTCGCCCAGCAACACGCGAGCGAGATTACGGCGTCCATACTGTAGATTATGTATTGATAACGTTAAAACAAAGAGTGTATGTGGGGCTACGGTTGAACGTTAGTTAAGCCATAGTCTTTGAAGAGTTGGATCATACAGTTTCCCCAGTTATACTAGGGGGTTTTGCAAGAGACTGGAATTTGGCAAATCACCTCGGGTCTAAAAAAGGAAAAGATTCGAGTGCTGCAAGTTCAGTATCTTGCTTTTCAGCACGTCGAAACAGAAGAAGATGAGGAGGAGGACGAAGAGATAGTAGTCGTTCATGAAAAGATTGCGCATCCTTCCTCACTATCGCCTGCGCTAGAGATTCCCGTTCTGGATTTACAAGACAACAAAGATTATCTGACGCCATCTACAGGTGAAACGCAAAGAGATGAAGTAGATCATGATTGGAACCAAGCTGAAGAACAACTCACGATCGACTGCTACAAGGCAAGTCACACCGAGGTTAACAGAAAATATAGAACTATGATCTGTGATTAGAATATTCACACTCAATCATCAGAAAGCATCTTTCATTCATTTTTAAAGATTACAAACGTGATACTTTGCAGACTGAATTTGATGTTTCCACCGAGGCTAATCATGACATGTCGACATGGCCCTCTTATTCTCATCTGGCAGCAGCATTTCCCACTCCAGATGCGTCCCTCGTCGGATCAGAAGTATCTATATTTACATTGTGTTGATTTAAAGGGACTGAAACTTTTGTCAACGGTCTCTTCATTACGCATAATATTTCTCTGTTCTCTAACAACGAGAAAGCGTAGACCGTTGAAGAGACCGTTGAAAAAGGTGTCAGTCCCTTTAAATTTGGAATGATGAGAATCATTAATTTATAATATAGTTGATTACATTACTATATTACAGACAGCTGGATCCTCACATCAAACGGATTTCAAGAGTGAAGAGGTATGGAATATTCATTTTCATTTTTCTCTCCTGAAATTTAATCTGTTGAAACCGTTGAAAGTACCAATTTCTCGATGTTTGAGTTGTCTGGAAAAAATATTACAATTCCGTGAAAACGTTCAATTGAAACACGTGGAAGGAATATTTGGGTTCTATTTTTGCACCCTAATATTCTAATCGCGTAGGTCAATAATATTCATGAATTATCAGAAGACGGCACTACCAATGGGAACTTTTGATCAAACCACCGAATGGAATACCATGTTTGGGCAGCAAGTGGTACACATTTATATTAAAATTTTATAAAAATATAATTTTAAAAAGCTTTAATTTAAGGTGAATCCTCAAGTGCAATGGAGTTTTCCTCAAGGCATTGTCACAATGAATACATTGAATGGTTTTCCATGGATTTATCCTAGTCCTGGGGTAAGTTTAAAAATAAATAAATAGCTTCAAATTGTTTCGATTTGTGCTTGAATGATAAGAATAATATTAATGTATATCTTATTCTTCAGCCGATGCAAACTGCCAACTTCGCGACACCTAGTCCCATGGCTTTTAATCTTGTTCAAGGACAGTCACTGGCAAACGGATTCGTGACCCATGCATCATTTCCTCCGCAAGTAAGCAATATTTCGTCCTAGCTACCAAAATCTCTCAAAGGTTTTTTTGTTCCGCAAAGTGGTTGAAGGCACAACCTGACCTCCTTTGAAATTCTCCGCTCTGGCAATGCTCTCTAGTTTTCTTTGCCTACGAGAGTGTGTCGCCAAAGAATAAAATTCGCTCGGATTGTTCCTTTAAGCTAAGGAAACCACCTTTTTTTCCAGAAGATCAACGATATAACATCTGTTTGAACGAATAACTGAATGGATATTTCAGTATGCCTCTCCACACTTGCAACCCCTTCCTCAGCGACCACAACAGCAGACCGTGAAAGACTTCATCACTACGAATTCTTCAATTGCTCTCGAAAATAAAGAGGAATTGGTCCAGATTAGGAAGTTTATGAAGCCGAACTCTGGATCTCGCTGTCCCTTCTGCCATGAAATCATATCAAGTGACACATTGTGTGGAAAGAAATACCACATGAGAAAGGTGCTATTTTGATCGCAACACAAAGTTCTTTTTTCGAATTTTGCTGCAAAATCAATGCAGAAGAAATTAATAGAATGCCGTAATGCTTTGGAAAAGTTGTATTACAATACATTTATTACATTATTACTAATTTAATATAATTATTATTACTATATTAAATTACAGGTTCATTATGATAAGTACTACAACGACAATAAAACCAGTCAAGGGAGTATTATCGAACGTTTCCTTTCGGTTCATTATGGCTCAAAACGTGGTGAGTGCAAATTAAATTTATCACTTGCGAAATACACTTTCTGTGTCGGTTTCTCAAAGGCACACCCCAAACTAATTTTACTCACCGCATTGGCAATATTCTCTCGCAAACAAAGAGAGCGAGAGAGTGTGGCCAGAGCGGAGAGTTCAAATTATCTTGTCTTCACATTAAAATTCAGATGAGCCCAGAATCTGTCTTTATTGTTACGAAACGATGAAAGGACGGGAGAAGATGAAGGAACATTTAATGCAGGTCAGCGATTTAAAGCGACACCCCAAGCAAATTTGAATCTCACCGCTCTGGCCACACTCTCTCGATTTCTATGTCTACGAGAGAGCATGACCAGAGCGGAGAGCAAAATTAGCTTGGGGTGTGCCTATAAGCATGATTATTCGCATATCTGCTAGATGTAGACTGTGTACAATGAAGCACCTGATTTGTGATGAGATGGATGAAAACATGAATCTGAGATGAACTTTGAACCCATCATCGTTATTTTCAGAAACATCCGAAGATGTTCTCCAATATAACTGAAAAGGAAGTTCTACTCACAATTGGTACTGTGGCTTTTTCTATATTGTTAATATTTTCATCGGATGAACGAGAAATCGTTTACAGCATGAGTATTAATATTAATATTAATTAGTATTCTCATAATATTATAGAAATGAGTTTACTGTTCAGATTCTCAGTAACTGCCATTCGATCAAGAAGTATCCTCATAACGAGACTTCAATATAGTGGTGCACCCTCTCCTGTACTACAAACGTGTCCCCGAATGTCCCCTGATCTCCCCTGGATGATTTTTCCTGCGAATAAATTTCTGAAAATATGTTTGCAGTATCGATTACTTAATGTATCTGAATGCTAGTCGTTTATTCGTTTAATTTTCCGGTTTCAGTGAACCATCTTGTTGAATATAGTTGCTAAATTTAATTTATATGCTAAGTTCTCCTTCTTGCCCCTTAAATTTGTATCACTTCATCTTTTAAACCAGATTTAATCTCGGGTACTTTAGTATCTCATGATTCGTGTTTCTCTGTTGCAATAGCTATGGATCTCAAAGTTGTTTTGTTTTGTTCTACAGTATAGATATAAATGATAAAGTAAGCATTTCAATGTGATTATTTTTTACACGTTGCGAATGTGAATTCCGCTGGGAATGAAGTTGTGCGGCATTTTAGCCAGGAGTACACGCGGGAACCGATTGAAAATTGACTGATTGATGATTGATGATTGATTGAATGAAGATTGAGAATTGAAAACAACAGCAAGATACAGCAAGATATCTAGTGTAAACAGTACGTAATATCCTACGACTCCCACTCATTGCTATAATGAGCCTCTGAAACCAGAGTCGTAGGTACTAAACCCCTGGTCGTGTTAAACCAAGATACTAATGGGGGATAATGACATTATTTATCGACGGTTACAATGATAACATATATAAAACGTCTCCTTACCTTCGATACCTAGGCATGGGGCTAGTAAGTGGGGTTTTTAATAGTTAAGAAACAAAATAACAAAAGGGACTACGATACTGATTCTGATTCTTGGACTCCATAGACTACAAGTCTCCGTAGTCTACTGTAAAAAGAACGCGTCTAAGTAAGTGATCAGGGCGGATGAGATTCTTCCCTATCACGATCTTCCATCGTTATTGATCACTCTCTATGATCTGTACACTATCTCAATTGTCTAGAGAGATTGGCCATTGGACTGTGACCCTCTTCCCATACACATATTGTGTTATACGAACAATGGTGTATTGATCATTGATCTATATGATCTAGAGCTTTCATAGACTATTTGATCGTCCACCAACTTTTGATCTCTTAATGATTATTAAAAACAAATTCAATAGCGTATTTGCATTTACATGCCGTTAATGTATGCTTTGTCATCTTACTTTTCCATTGTGTCCCAATGCGCATTGTATGCAAAGCCATCATACATATATGATATATTATCACCCAAATAACATATACCACATGCTCTATTCTTCTTTGACATTGTCTCATTTCGTTGTATTCACTGCTCTCGTTTGACCATTTCCCGCCATCTCATCTGGCCCTTTTGTGGCATTTCCGCATAGTTCAATCATCATCGTGAGTCCTCCAGTCGTCCACTTTTGGCTTCAATATTTGGTAAAGTGGTACCTCTCCCTCGTCTATATTTCCTTAGGCGACGACCGTAAGAGCATGGAAAGGCGATCGATTTGGTGAAAAGAACGCGATTGGAGACAAAGAAATCATGAAGGGTAAAGAAAGAAAGATAGAAAGAGAGAAAGAAAGAAAGAAAGAAAGGGTGAGGAGGACGCTAACTGTGAAATATACCTAAGAAGTAAGAAGGAAAGTGGAATCATTACGAAGAGGAGAATTCATCAGACAACAACACAAACAGTTTCTATTTTGTCTTTCGCCGTTTCACGTCTCCGTCTTGACCATGTTTTGTTGAAATGAAAGGGTCAACATTCACTGACAATGCATCACTGGTCACCCCTACCCTTTCTTACTCTAATGCACTGTTACATTTGCCTTACGTGCCTACGCCGTAACCCCCTCCGCCGCGTCGGAGAGGCGACGGAGGGGGTTACGGCGTAGGCACGTAAGGCAAATGTAACAGTGCATAAGGATTCTCTCTCCCCCCCTTCAAATGTCTCCTACCTTGTATCTATCTTACTGTCCACACACGCCCTTTATGTTTCTGAATCGGTCAATGGTTTTAATCTCTTTACACAAATTTCATCATCCAGTGCCATTAGGCACACCCCGAGCTGATTTGAAACATTCCTCTCTGACAATTCTCTCTCGCTTCATTTGTCGGCGAGAGTGTGTTGCTAGAGTGGAAAGTAAACTCGGGTCGGGTCATTAAGATTGATCATTGAAGTGACAATGGACTCATCATCCAAGTGTCAAATGTGTGGATACGAGAACAAGGATGATCTAGTTGTGGAAGGACACAGACTATCGGTTAGTTACACTCTGAGTTCACATCCGAAGGAGGTTATGAAGTTTTCGAGCATCATTGAAAATGTCAGGAAAACTAAAACTCAAAAAAGACTTTCAAAAAAAGAGTTGAGCGCTTCAAGGCATAACTGACGCTCGACATGATTGCAGTTATTCTTATAATATAAGATTTCGGTAGCTGTCACCTTTTCTTCTGATTTCTGACAATGATCAATTAGTGCGCTTGACAATTGTTAGTCGCGCGCCTCTGAGAAAATGTAATTAACATCTATGTATCATTATGTTTCACTCGTATACTCAAATTGTTCTCTTTGCGCTCTCGGGCGTAGATAAAATATAATATATCTACAGTAAGCCGTGAGCGAGTTAATTTGTCGTCTGCTTCTGGACTTCCCGATAATAGCAGCTCTTTTACATTGCATTTACAAGTCTAGCTTGAAAATATTCATGATCCATTCTTTAAACCGAAAACGGCTTTCTTAGTTTTCTGGCAATATACGTCTATGAAATGATTTTATTAAGCGGTATATGTGAAACACCGGACTTTTTTTCGAAGATTGTTTCGAAAACAATGTCATGGTAGTTGTATTATCTTATGGCAAAAGAAATTTAAATCTTTCTAGAATCACACTGATGCCTATAGGGTAAATTGATGGTAAATTGTTTCGAAAACAATGTCATAGTATATTATCTTGTGGAAAATGAGACATATATTTTTGTAGAAACACACTAATGCCTATAGGGCGGGATCCTGCACTCTCTGTCCAAGTGAAGCCTTCGAGAATTTCTTCGATTTCTTCAATCATTTTGCACAGGTATCTTTTCTCATACGCTGACCGTTCTGATTTAATCATACTAAAAAAACGTCTGAAAATTTGCATTACGCATTGTTATCTAACCTTTTGTCGCTGAAACTAACGATTAAAGCCTCAAGAATCTAAAATGCGCACCGCTGCGGGGCTCAGCCGAGCCAACTCGACCGAGCCGTATTTGAAGAAGATGTTATTACAGGTTCATGATTCGATCTTCCAAGAACTTATCGATCAATATAATAAGGAATCTACTATCATCAAATTGGTTACATGTGTCAGTCTTATTCTTTACAGCACCGAGAGAGAAAAAACCCTTAAATAATGGCGTAGAAAACATTTACATGCACTCTTACATTACATTATTTTACAATACATTCCCGCGCAGCATACCAAAGCAGTTTCTCTCTCTCTCAGACACTGTAATTCATTTTGGCGTAAGATTGATATATTAAAAGATAATGAAGCGTTATTTTGTGTGCAATAGAATGGTTTGACCTGTGAGAGCATCTGTTTGCTATCGGAACATTTTTATTCAGAAAAGATCTTCACATTTACAGAATTCGTACGCGTTCTTGGCAGAGCAATGCTACTCTGGAAGCAGTGGAAGCAAAATTGGAACCAACGTGAGATTATGTATTGACAACGTTAAGACCACGGTTGCACTAAAGAGCTTTTCAATATACTGAAAATTTGTGAATCTCCTCGGTGGCAGGAAAATCTTCGAATATTTTATTTCATTTCAACATGTCGAAAGAGAAGATGATGAAGAGGTGGTCGAAGAGATAGTAGGCATTCATGAAAAGATTATACATCCTCCACCATTATCATCCACGTTAGAGATGCCCCTTCTGGAGAGACACGATAACCAAGATTGTCTGACGTCATCCCCAACAGAACTGCAACGAGATGAAGTAGATCATGAAGAGAGTCAAGCCGAAGAACAACTGAACATCGACTGCTGCAAGGCAAGACACAGTGGGATTTATAGGAAATATAAACCTATGCTATCGTTAAGACATTTATATTTGAAGCTAACATTTTATCACAGAGTTAATAATATTTGAAGCTCATAATTTGACCTCATTTCCATTCGCAACATTTCAATGCGACCGGTTTAAAGTATTCTTCGCAACATTGGTTTAAAACTGTAACATGACATAAAAACGGTCCCTTATTTTATGACCGTGGATAATGCGGGGAGTTTCGCCTTGTACGTGGAGTTTAATACGGGGAGTTTCGCCTTAGCATAGCGCGTTCATTTGAATCTCGTCGTTTGGCCACTTTCGGTAATTATATTTAATTTAATTTAATTTATCATATATCAAAAAGATGCGACAACTTTTCGGAAGAACAATTACAAGATAGATAGATATATATGCATATTTTGCATTTCAGTCTGAAGTTGGCGAAGAAGTGGAGGAAGGAGTGTTAGAAACGAGGGGACGATCTACCTCGCCATCACATTTGTTTGAGATCCCATTCCTAAAGATGAAAGATATGGGAGATTGGAGGACTTCGGCAGGAGAATCGGAGCTGCAAAGAAATGAAATTGTACCAGAAGGAATCTTAGATCAAGATCAAAAGATATTCGACTATTCCACAGTAAATAATTTAATTTATATTAATTCATTTATTTATTTATTTATTTATTTATTTATTCATTTATTTAATTCATTGAATAAATGTGACAGCTAGTGACAAATAAATAGGGTATAATTATGTTGAGGCGAGGGGGACCGGCGAGATTGAAATTGAAAGTACCAAGATTGTAGTTTATATTGGCCCACTTTGCATTCTATACGAACTATCCATAATTTGCTATTACAACTTTATCCAAATTCGGACATACCTAATGCACCGTTACATTTGCCTTACGTGCCTACGCCGTAGCCCCCTTTGCCGCGTTGGAGGCGTAAGCGGACACTGTTTATCTCAATTGTGGATTGTGTAAGAATTAGACATTTTGCAGACTTCTGAAGCACTTCTTGACGATTCCGTGGAGATATATCTTGACGCATGGTCCTATGATGCCGGACCCTCTTCTTCTCATCTGGCAGCAGCCTTTCCCACTCCAGATGCATCCCTCGTCGGATCAGAAGTATGTAGATTCAAATTATTTATATTTACATATGTAATCATATGAACATTAATTTGTATTATAGTTGATCATATTGCTATATTTCAGGCAGCTAGTTCATCATATGAAATGGATCTCAAGAGCGACGAAGTGGGAAAGGTTAATTTAAATTTAATTATACTGATTCACTGTCTTTCAATTTGATCGTTTGTAACCGTTGAAAACGCTATTTCCTCGACGTTCGAATGTCATGTCAAAAATACTATCATGTTGTGAAAACGTTCAATTGAAACAAATAGAAGGAATATTTCTGTTTGTTAAATCGTAATTTTCAATCCTCTAAACACTGAGAAGTAAGTGTTATCCACGGAGCATAAGACCTGCGAAGTGTCATATTTAGCACTTTTTCAGCTCATAATGTATTTAAAAATATAACACTTCTCGGCGCTAGGTCGAATGAGAACCGATGAATAATAACCGACTGGATGATAACTATTTGCATAATTTGTCTATTCATTAGCTCTTGTCTCTCATATGCAAATGTTTATCATCCAGTCGGTTATCATTCATCGGTTCTCATCCGACCTAGTGCCCACTTCTCAGGTCTTTTGCTCCGTGGATAACACTTATTTCTCTTTGTGTATCTGCCTGTAATATCCATGAATTAACAGATGATTTGCCAACCAATGGGAACTCATTATCACAGTTCTGCATGGAACAACATGTTCAGCCCACAACTGGTACGTATTTATATTTCTCATTCTATAAATCTACAATTTAAAAATCTTTAATTAAAGGTGAATCCTCAAGTGCAATGGAGTTTTCCTCAATGCATGGTCGCAATGAATACATTGAATGAATTTCCATGGATTTATCCTAGTGCTGGCGTAAGTTAAAAAAAACAATTGATCCAAAAATTGTTTTGACTTTTATTTGAATAATACAGTACAGCCCGGGCGTGCTTTTTACACATGCTCCGCTGCGGGGCGCATTTGGACGCATAATTTATTTCCTTTGCGTATGAATATTTTTGTATTCTTAAAGTCTTAATAATCAGCATCATCATGAGTTTCCACGATAGAAAGTTCTCTTTAATGACTAAAGATAAATAAAGAAAGTTTCCATTCATGATAAAAAAGCAATTAAAAGGTAAATCACATCGTCCATTTTTTTCGGTACAGCAACTTTTTCATGCTCCGCTGCGCCCTTCAGCGGAGTATGTGTACAAAACACGACCTGGCTGTACTGTACTAGCAATCAAAACTTAGTATCATAGCTTCGTAATTGACAAACGTTTACAATAAAAACCATTAGCAAGAGTGTTGGATTGTTACTTTTCCACCTACTTTTACAATTACAAAATTAACACTACTTTTTCACTTTTCCATCTACTTTTTCAAGATATTAACACCACATTATTCAGCCGATGCAAACTGCCAACTTTGCCTCATTTAATCCCGTGAATTACAATTTTGTTCAAGGACAGCTTCCGGAAAACGTATTCGTGGCCCATCCAACATTTCCTCCGCAAGTAAGCAATATTTCCCTTCGTCGGAACTATCAAAATCTATCTCTCAAAAGCATTTTGTTGCACAAATTGGTTAATAAGCTAAGGAAATCCTTACTCTCTGTTCAGAAATTGTACGATATATTTAACATCTGTTTGGATGAATAATTGAATGGATATTTTAGTATGCCTCTCCATACTTGCAACCTCTTCCTCAGCGACCACAACCGCAGCCCGTGAAAGACTTGTTCACTACTGATTCTTCAATTGTTCTTGAGAAGAAAGACGAATTGGTCCAGATTAGGAATTTTATGAAGCCGAACTCTGGATCTCGCTGTCCTTTCTGTCATGAAATCGTATCAAGTGACACATTGTGTGGAAAGAAATACCACATGAGAAAGGTGCTATTTTGATCACAACACACCGTTCTTTATTCTTTCTTTTTTCAAATATTTTTTGCAAAATCAATACAACCGAAATTAATAGAATGCCGTAATGCTTTGAAAAAGTTGTACAATTACAGGTTCATTATGATAAGTACTTCAATAACTCTAGAACCAATCAAGGGAGCGCTATCGAACGTTTCCTTTCGGTTCATTATGGCTCAAGACG
The DNA here is from genome assembly GCA_943737045.1 of Parapristionchus giblindavisi. NCBI lineage: Eukaryota > Metazoa > Nematoda > Chromadorea > Rhabditida > Diplogasteridae > Parapristionchus > Parapristionchus giblindavisi. Next base: position 353,054 of record CALSFV010000079.1, on the reverse strand, counting down.
TGGTGAGCGCAAACTAAATTTTATATCTATCGGTTTCTTAAAGGCACACCCCAAGCTAATTTTATTCTCCGCATACTCTCTCGTAGGCAAAGAAAGCGAGAGAGTGTGGCCAGAGCGGAGAGTGTCAAATTAGCTTGGGGTGTCGCTGTAATGTCTTCAAGGGAGAGTTTCCCATAAATATATTGATTGAAATTTCGAAAATGTTCGAAAGTGAAATTTTGTCCCACCACGAATTGACGAACTATCATACTGTAGTTTAACAAATGCGTGATTGATTTCCACGCTGGAGCTTGGCTGGAGCATCGATATTCGATGCAAATCACATATTCATGCAGTGTATGCTAATCGAAATTTGATTTACATAGTGAATATCTATGATGCCTCTTAATATAACCCGTCTATGCAAATGTGTCGCATCTTGGACAGACATATCACTTTCCAACAAAGCGCTCACATCTCTAATTGGCCGAGTGGTCTAGGGCGCTCTCTTTCGCCGTGCCTGAAGGGTTCGAATAACAGATTGGGTCGTGATTTTTGCTGATTTCTTTGAAATGCTCTAGTTCGACTTTTCCGTATGGGGATCTCCCGCCAATTTGAACGTATAATTCTCCAAGGGATACCGTCCCTTTCATCTTCAATTTCAGATGAGGTCAGAAGATGTCTTTATTGTTACGAAATGACGAAAGGACGGGAGAAGATGAAGGAACATGTAATGCAGGTCAGCGATTTAAAGCGACACCCCAAGCAAATTTTAATCTCTCCGCTCTGGCCACACTCTCTCGCTTTCTATGCCTACGAGAGACCATCACCAGAGCGGAGAGCAAAATTAGCTTGGGGCGTGCCTTTAAGCATTATGATTATTCACATATCTGCGAGATGTAGACTGTGCACAATGAAGCACCTGATTTATGCTGAAATGGACGAAAAGCTGAATCTTAAACATTGTGATTAAATCTGAGCGCATCATCATTATTTTCAGAAACATCCGAAAATATTCTCCAATATAGCTGAAAAGGACACTCACAAGTGGTACTGTGGCTTCTTCTAAGTTGTTAATATTTTCATCGGTTGAGGGAAGAGTCGTATACAACATGACCATTAGAAATGAGTGCTGTTCAGATTCGCAATAACTGTCATCCTTCGATCAAGAAGTATCCTCATATCATATCTCGCTTCAATATAGTGGTGCACCCTCTCCACTACTGCAAACGTGTCCCCGCGTGTCCCTTATGTCCCCTGGGCGTAATTTTCGTATGCAGTATCGATCACTTAATGTATCTGAATGGTCGTTTATTCGTTTAATTTTCCGGTTTAAGTGAACTATCTTGTTGAATATTGTTGCTAAATTTAATTTATTAATAAGTCCCTTGCCCCTGCACCTTATACCATTTCATCTTTTTAAACTTTTTAAGATTTAATTTCGTGTAATTTAGTATCTCATGATTCGTGCATCTTTGTTACAATAGTTATCGATCTCATTTTGTTTTGTTTTGTTCCACAGTATAGATATAAATGATAAATAAAGTTAGTAGTTCAAAGTGATTCATTTTTACACGTTGCGAATGTGAATTCCGCTGGGAACGAAGTTGTGCGGCGATCTAGCAGTACACGCGGGAATTGATTGACAATTGAATGATTGATGATTGATGATTGATTGGATGAAGATTGGGAATTGAGAAGAACAGCCTATCTAGTGTAAACAGTATGGAGGCTGGCAATAGCAACAGTGCAAGGGAGATGCGTCTGAACTCTGAACTGAGAGAGGAACTCTTATCGCGTAGAATCAACAGAGATATCTCTTTGGGAGCAAGGCCATCAGTCTAGGTTGACAGGAGGCAACCACTAGAGCGAAGAACTCGGGACACCCAAACCAGTCCTTTCTGTACAAAATTGTATTTTGTTAGACCTTTAGTCCCTATCAATCGATCAATATCTTATCTGTTTCTTTGGCTATGTCCAGATCCACAATCTTGTACGTAATCAGTTACACTTTACAGACTCCGCCCACTTTTCCCACCTTAGCTACACAGTCATTTCTAACCTCTCTCATAATATATTTATGAATACGTATAAATATTATTATTATTATTATATAACCTCAGTTTTCCAACAGTAGGGACAGGGCGGAGACCCTTCCACATCTACAATTTTTTCTCGCTTTTATGTTGTTGAACTCTCTTTACATTACTCGTACTTGTGTCGAATAAGAGTAGTAAATCCTTTACCGTCTTCTCGTCTACTACTCTTGCATCACATATCTAACCCATTGTCCGCGAAGAATTCTCATAATTCTTTATACCTACTTAGCAGTTAACTGTTTCACTTCATCGTCACTCTATGTTATTGAAATGCAACCTCACTAAAGAGTTTTCGAATGAGAGATAGAAGAGAATGGCGCCAATATAAGCTCCTTTTGCATGGAACATATTGCGACATCTGCCTCTCCCGCTATTTGGCAACATATTTCACTCTTTGTCAACCCTAACTCTCCCTACTGCGCATCATTCCCCCACCCGCAGTGGTCCTGCACCTGCCATCCTTACACTCGAGTCCCTCTTCTTTTCGATTCATGCTTTGCTACGTTTTTCTTTCGTTTTGCAAATATTTCGTCATCTAATAACAAATGCCATTTACCCCATAAGATCTCATTTTTTACGCCACAAGCTCTCATTTTTCTCCTCAAGCTCTCAATTTTTACCCCTCAACCTCTCATGTTTTACCAAACTGGCTCTCATTTACTTGTTCTTTTAAATGTTGTCGCATCTTTTTGAAATATGATAAATTAAATTAAATTAAATTAAATTAAGATGGATCAAGCGATCGTTGACTCATCATTCAAGTGTCAGCTTTGTGGATACGAGAACGACGATGATCTAGTTGTGGAAGGACATCGACTCTGGGTTAGTCATACTTTACACTTACCGGACTGCATTGGTCTGAATTATCACTGGCCTAGCAGCTACCTTGAAGTTTATTCACTTGAAGTTTACTTAAAGATGGAGGTGTCTATGCAAATTTATAACATATCTATTATGCAAGGGACAAGTTATATGCAAGAAATTAGCACGGCCATTCATCAATCCCGTAGCGCAGTGGTAAAAGTGCTCACTAGTAAGCGTAACGTCACGGGTTCGAATCCTATTGCTGAACTTTCCTATTTTCAAAATTTCGCGCCTTTGCCTGTACATCAAGCATCGATTCATTCATGATTCTAGCGATCAATAAGCTAAATTAGCATAAACTAATTTATGTAAGGTATGCAGAATAACTTTTGCTATCTTTCTGTCTTCACAGTTTGTTCACGAAAATATTGCTCGGACACCACCTTTTAAGTAAACTTCAAGTGAGTGACGTTTATTTTCTCACTTTAAGTAGTTAGTGACGTAGTTTAAGTAGACTTAAAGTTTTGAAATACCAGATGATGCACGACCTTGGTCTTCTTTTCTTGTCGTGGTGAACAGGTCGTACGGTCGTAAATGCCTCTCGCGTGAATACTCGCTCTAGTCTACAGTCTACAGTGGACGCATAATCATGAATCATTTTCGCCACCCTAATAGACACCACAAATCATTGCAGAAGCATGGCAACGCCTACAAGCCTGGATCCTGTACTATTTGCCGCCCCAATGAATCGTTTGAGCATTTCTTCGACTTCTTCGACCATTTCGTAAAGGTATGGAATACGGTAGGAAGTACAAAATGAGGTGTAAAAATGTGGCAAACAGTCTTTCAAAACTTTACCCTATCCTTTGCCCACTGGCGGTATTCTCTCGGCAATTTCAGCACATGCCGAAATGCCATACCAAACCGCAAAATATTTCGGTAAGCCGAAAGTTTCGGTATTGCCGAAATTAACGAAAGAATACCACACCAGTGTGATTTAAAAAAATTACTTTTTTTTACACAAATAGAAGTTTTATAGATGTTCGTAGAGTCGTAGGAAGAGATTTTTATTACATACATAACTAGTAATCAAGAGAATACAAATCAAAAAATATTGATGTACCTTTGTCAACGGCCTCTTCACCGGGCTACGCTCTCTCGCTGTTAGAGAGCAAAGAAATAGTGTCCGCAATGAAGAGGCCATTGAGTGAGGCCACTCTCCCTTTGAAAAAATAATATATTTGAATCATACATTTTTGTTCAACTCACATTTTCAGAATTATAAGCTGACCCGTAACTGTGATAAACGGGCGCGATTATAAACTGGCCCGTAAAATTGCTTATTTTTCGCATTTTTTGCCAAAATATGTCATAAAGTGACCCGATTTTCTAATGCTGACCAATTTATAAACTGACCCGCACTCACAATGTGGGTGCTCGAAAATGTGTGATTTGAATTGTAGGAGCACGACTGGCTGTTACGAAATCTCATTGCTGGATATAATAAAGAGCGAGGTGGAGATAAACCATCTGAACGTGTTAGTTTAATTTTTTTAATTTCTTACTTTTTTGGAAAATTTCATTTTTTAAAAATCTGTTTTCTCTTTTTTTGCAGATGTTGGGCGCGTTCTTGGCAGAAACATTCTACTCTGCTCAAATCATGCTTGGAATACATGTGAGATTACTATATTTTTTGTTACATCTTTGAAGATGATATTTTTGACTGAAAATATGTATTGAGTAAATTTTGGAACAGTGAAGTATGGAAATTAATGCACATTTTGCTTTCATAATTTTTCCTCAATTACATTCACTGCAGTTTCAAAGTTTTCGGTCTATTATTTATTAAAAACTAGAACAATGAGTATACAATGATCATGGCTAATAGGGAGATTTGTTTGCCTTTACATTGGGCTTACATTAGAATCTCATCAAGAGAGCTCTTTCGTTAAATGTATTCATATTTTGCAATTCAGTCTAATGCTGTCGAAGAAGTGGCGGAAGAAGTCTCAGAAACGAGTAGAAGCTCTAATTCGCCATCACATTTGCTAGAGATCCCACTCCTTGAGAAACAAACTACTGAAGATTTGATGACGTATGCTAGAGAATCGGAGCTGCAGCGAGCTGAAATAGTTAATGAAGGAAGCGGATATCAAGAACAAAAGATCATCAAAGACTGTTCCATCGTAAGTACCAACATTGTAATTCATATTGACCGTATAAAATGCACTTGTTTATTGGGTACAAGAATAGACAGCCAGACTGCCACAATGAAGTCATATGTTTAGAGAGAGTCCAAGTGAGATAGTGTACGTAGATCAGAGAGAGCGGGAGGAGGGAAAGGTGGTTGATCGATAGATTACTTCTGCGTTTAGCAGCTAGGTAACAGCACAAGTACGGACAATATCGCCCACTTTTTCATTCATTCTAAACTGTCAATAGTTGTCTATTTTTGACAGAATCTTTTTGAGAACACTATACAAATTAGGACGGACATATTAAGCAGTCAATCTTTATCTTTGTGGAAGTTATAAAAATTACGCACTTTACAGACTTCTCACGAACTTCTGGACGTTTCCGTTGAGACCTCTCTTGATGCATCTTCGAATTATGATTCCATGCCCCGTCTGTCTGCTGCGTTTCCCACTCCAGATGCGTCCCTCGTCGAAACAGATGTATTACTTTTGACCGTATAAAAACACTTGTTTATTTGGTACGAGAGCCATAGCCGTAATGTGTTTCTATGTTTAGAGAGAGATCACAAGTGAGATAGTACGTAAGTCAGAGAGAGAGCGAGGAAGGAAGGGAGGAAATAGTGGTAAGTTGATCGATAGTTCTTTCTCTGTTTAGCAGTCAGTGGCAAGGCAATTGTACAACTACATTTTATACGGACTATATTAACGTTAAAGGGACAGTAACCCCTCTACTTTTCAGTGTTTGAATTCCCGCAATTGTTCCCCAACGCGATAACTCTGCCACAGATATACGAAATACTGACAAAAATCATTAGCACGGGTTAGGACTCGAACCCGCTCTATCGTTAATTCAACCGGACACTTACCATTATACTATGGGTGTCAGTTGAAGGTGCTATTATAAGGCGTGTGATAAGGCTTAATGGGATCTGTATATGGCGATTTGCATATAGCTAGCTAAATTATCGGTGTGACATGCAAAACTAGTATGCAAAATTACTTTTCAATCAATGTCAGGCAACACATCGTATGTCGTGGCAGTGTTATCGTTGTAAGACACCAATTTTAGATTGGCGGGAATTCAAAACTGATTTTCCGGACTTTGTTTTTTTCAAGGGGGTTACTCTCCCTTTAAAGAATTATTTTTATGATATGATTTTACTTGATTACGCTTTATTACAGGCAGCAAGTCCTCCACATCAGACGCATTTCAAGAGCGACGAAGTGGGAAAGGTTAATTTAAAAAAAAAGATACAACGGATATTACCTTATACAGGGAGATTAGATATCTCGAGTGGCTCCCGAATAGCGTAATCATCGAAAATTGAATTTTTGCATCCTAATTTCTTATCTCCCATCATATCGATATGCCAATAACTTTATGAATTAAAGGGAGAGTGACCTCACTCAATGGTCTCTTCATCGCGCACACTATTTCTCAGTTCTCTAACAACGAGAGAGCGTAGACCGTTGGAGAGACCGTTGACAAAGGTGTCAGTCCCTTTAACAGATGATGGGGCTACCAATCGGAATTCATTATCATAGTAATATCAATGGAATAACGTAATCAGTCAAAAACTGGGACCCATAAATATATAATTTATCAAAAAGTATTAATTATAGGTGTATCCTCAAGTGCAATTGACTCTTCCACAGTATCCATGGATTCATCCTAGTGCTGGCGTAAGTTTTTAAAAGAACGATTCAAAAAATAATTGAATAATACGCGTAATTAAAACTTTTATAGCTTATGCATACTGCCAACTTTGCATTACCTAATCAGGATTCCACATCTGTTCAAAGACAGCCTCTCGCAAACGGATTCGCGATCCCTAAATCATTTCTTCCTCAGGTAAACAAAGTTTCATTTCGTTTCACCACAGTTTATCGCCTGGATTCCATTTTTTCACAGAAAATTTAGAAAACAACGAGTGTTACCGTATACTTGGCGCTTAAATATCTCGAGTGGATTGTTTCCCGAATACCGTAATCATCGAAAAATTGATTTTTTAAAGACATCAATTTTTGGAATTTTTTTGAAAAGTCGGAAAATTCAGAAAATACACAGCCTTGGTGTGCACTTATTCTATAAAGATCCAATTTATCGAAAAGAATTAATTAAAGGTGAATCCTCAAGTGCAATGGACTTTTCCTCAGGGTATCATAACATTGGATCCTCCACGTTTCCCATGGATTCCTAGTGCTGGCGTAAGTTTTATTACTTCCAAAATTGTTTTGACTTTTACTTGGATAATATGATCAATTATTTTTTTGTATATCTTGTTCTTCAGACGATGCCAACTGCCAATTTTGCATCGCTTAATCCCATCATTTTCAATTCTATTCAAGGACAGCCTATGGCAAACGGATTCGTGACCCCTGCAGCATTTCCTCATCAAGTTTGCAATTTTCAATTTTTCAAATATCAAAATCACTCAAAAGCTTTTTTTTCCTGTTTTTCTTTTGTTTTTTTTCGAGGTTAATCTAAAGAATTTTTTGATCAGAAGTTGAACGATGTGACATGTATGACTAATTGATTGTGTATTTCAGTATACCACTCCACACTTCCAACCTCTTCTTCATCCGCCACAACCACATCCCGTGTCGACTACTGACTCCAAAAATATTCCTGAAATGAGAGACAGTGACAGGACAATGATAATGAAGTATAGAATGCGGGACGCGAATCCTAACTGCCCGTTTTGCGGGGAAACGTGTATAACAATAAATGCGAGGAAAGTCCACATGAGACAGGTTCTTCATTGATTTCTATTTAAAATAATGGAAGATCAATACAATATTAATTTGGGTATTGCCGTAGCCATTAAATGGAGCGTAACCTCACTCAATGGTCTCTTCGACGCGCAATGGTCTCTCGTTGTTAGAGAACCGAAGCCGAATCCATGACCGTTGGCAAACCGTTTGCCGGCAAACGTGACGTCACATCCATGGGCGGAGGCGTTCGCCAGAGATCCTC